>JAGMVL010002300.1:0-93689 GCA_019202695.1 Populus x sibirica
AAAGTGCATTTGTATCAAGGTTTTATATGATCATTTTGCACTTGAAGTATCAATAACTCCTTAACTAAAGCATGTTTTATAATAACATATCTAATAATATAAGATACCTTTAATTTATGGTAAATGTTCATCTTAAATGCAGGCCTATCACATAAATGAAAGAATTGATTGATGAGTTAAAGTACTGAAATTGAAAGGACAAAGAGATAGCCAAACTTAGAAAAGAGATGTTGGTGTAGTCCGAAGTGGAACATTGTTTGGTAATCGGATCATATCTGGAGCTATAGATCTCGGATTTAGGTCTACTTTATATGGATGGAAAGGTAAGACATAGGCCTACAACTTTCATGGGAGTCCAAGATTTAACAAGGCCCTTTTCAAGTCCAAATTGTAGCAACAACAAAGAAGTCCGAATCTATCTTGTAGCCCAGACACTGTTCAGTGTTCAGCCCATATCTCGAGTTCTAGAAGTCCAAATGATCTTAATGTTTTACCCTGGAAAGTTGAGACAATTTCCTAGAACTTTCATGATTTAAGTCTGTTCAAATTATGACGTTATCAATGACATTTTTGGTAGACAAGAAGATAAGAATTGTCACCAAGTCAAGATGTGGCCACCCACTCATCAATTAGTCAACAAATCAATAGTTTCGAATTTTGGCCTATAAATGGAGGCATTTGCCATGTATTTAGGCATTTGGGTGTTCAGATCAAGATCATGCTATTGCTCTCTCTTTTGTAACACTTAAGTTTTATTTATATCTCTTGTTTATGCTTTTCATTTCATTTTCTTTACTTAGTTAACTCTCTCTCTTTTGTAACACTTAAGTTTTATTTATATCTCTTGTTTATGCCTTTCATTTCATTTTCTTTACTTAGTTAACTTCTTTCTCATTTATGTTCTTATCTTGTTTATTTATGTTTCTTTCTTTCATTATGTTTAGCTAAGTTAATTATGTTAAGATGAAAAGGGTACACTAATGGTGTAAGAATAAGTATAATATAAACTTAACATGGACCTTAATGTTGGATACTAACATGCTTTATATTTGTTATCTTGTTCACTTTTAATACTTTGCTTGTCAAATGGTTAATCTAGATTAATGTTGTATAACACTTGGTACAACAAATACTTGGCACTTTCATAGCCCATACTATATAGTATAACCGACACTCGAGCTATGAAAGGAACTTGATTTTGTTGTTAACATAAGTTATAATCATGAATGTCCGACAACATTTACAAGTATTAACATTATTCGAATAAGATAACTAATGTAATCATGTTAACAATTTATAATCTGATTGGAACCTCCTTTTTGTATGGTTTCCAATTGAATAATAAGAGTTTATACTATACTTATTTGAAATACCATTAGTGGATCCTCTAACCTTGACATTTGTTGTTATCAGTGTTTAATCCTTACATTAATCTTCCATCTCAAAGTTCTCATCAACTTCTTCTTCTTCATCATCTTTATTATTATCATTATTAATAGTATTATTGGTATTATTATTATTATTATTATTATTATTACTACTATTACTATTACTAGTACTATTACTATTATTACTACTACTACTACTAGTATTATTATTGTTGTTGTTGTTGTTGTTGTTGTTGTTGTTGTTGTATTATTGTTGTTTATAATTTATACAATTAACCTTCTTGTGGTTCGACCCCGATCTTGCCGGGTTATTTATTACTTCGACACTCCTGCACTTGGGAGAAGACATCAATCTTTTGGTCGTGTCAGCTCACACATCTGTGCTTCAGCGAATCAGTTCCTTGATGAGGTTGTGTGGTGTAGGGAATCAGTTCGCTGATAAAGATATACATCACCGAATCAATTTGTTGAGTCTGCGCTTCGCTGATTAGTTCCCTGACAAGTCTTTGCTTCAGCGCCTCAGTTCACCGACAGTCGTAGCCGGCTCGAATCGGTTCGGCGACGAGGTTGTGTGGTTTAGTGAATCAGTTCCTTGACGGGTTTGTGCTTCAGCGAATCAATACCCTGATGAGTTTGTGTGGTGTAGTGAAGTAGTTTAGTGACATGTCTGTGCTTCTTTGAATCACTTCCCTTACAAGTCTATGCTTCAGCAAAATAAGTTCGCTAACGAGGTTGTGTCATGCATCATATCAATTCGCTGACGGGTCTGTACTTCAGCGAATCAGTTCCCTCATGAGATTATGAGGTCTAGGGAATCAGTTCGCAGATGAGGTTATACGGTTCATCGAATAAGTTCGTTGAGAGTTTGTGCTTCAGCGAATGAGTTCCTTGACGAGGTTATGAGGAGTAGGGAATTAGTTCGCTGACGAGTATGAGCATCATCGAATCGGTTCGTTAAGGAGTATGCGCTTCTCTAATCAATTCCCTCATGAGTTTGTGCTTTAGCGCATCAATTGGATGACGAGTTTGTGCTTCAGTGAATCAGTTCGGTAACGAGGTTGTGTGGTGCAACAAAGAAGTTTGCCGACGATTCTGAGCTTCCACATATTAATTCCCGACGAGGTTGTGAGGTTTAGGGAATCAGTTCACTGACAAGTCCGTGGTTCGCCGATCAGTTCCTTGATGACTCTGTGCTTCAGAGCATCAATTCCCTGATGAGTCTGTGCTTTAACAAATCAGTTCGCTAATGAGGTTGTGTAGTACATCGAATCAGTTCACTGATGAGTATGTGCTTCAGCGAATGAGTTCCCTCACAAGGTTATGAGGTCTAGGGAATCAGTTAGCTCACAAGTCTGTGCTTCAGTGAATCAGTTCAATGACGAGTCTGTGCTTCAGCGAAGCAGTTCCCTAACAAGATTGTGTGGTGCATCGAATCCGTTCTCTGACGAGTCTATGCTTTAGTGAATGAGTTCCATAATGAGGTTCTGAGGTCTAAGGAATTGGTTTGCTGACGAGTCCGTGCTTCTGCGAATCAGTTCGCTCACAAGTCTGTGCTATAGCGAATCAGTTTCCTGAGGTGGTCATGTGGACTAGGGAATCAGTTCGTTGACCAGTATAGGCACCACCAAATTAGTTTGCTAAGGAGTCTGCGTTCGCCAATTAGTTCCCTTACGAGTCTATGCTTTAATACATCAGTTCGATGATGAGCATGTGCTTCAACAAATCAGTTTGGTGATGAGGTTGTGTGGTGTAACGAAGCAGCTTGCCAACGAGTCTGAGCTTCCACATATGAGTTCCTTGATGAAGTTGTGAGGTCTAGGGAATCAGGTCGCTGACGAGTCTGTGCTTTGCCGATCAGTTCCCTAACGAGTCTGTGCTTCAGCGCATCAGTTCTTTGACAAGGTTATGTAGTACATCGAATCAGTTCGCTAAGAGTCTGTGCTTCACCGATCTGTTCGCTGACGAGTCCGTGCTTCGCCGCTCAGTTCCTTAACGAGTCTGTGCTTCAGCGAATCAGTTCGATGATGAGTCTGTGCTTCAGCAAATCAGTTCCCTAATGAGGTTGTGTGGTGTATCGAAGTAGTTTGTTGATGAGTCTATGCTTCAGGGAATGAGTTCCCTGACAAGGTTATGAGGTATAGGGAATCAGTTCGCTCACAAGTCTGTGCTTCAGCGAATCAGTTCAATGACGAGTTTATGCTTTAGTGAATTAGTTCACTGATGAGGTTATGTGGTGCATTGAATCAGCTCGCTGACCACTCTGTGCTTCAGCGTATCAGTTCCTTGATGAGGTTGTGAGGTCTAGGGAATCAGTTAGCTAATGAGTCCGAGCTTCAGTGAATAAGTTTGCTGATGAGTCTATGCTTCAGCGAAGCAGTTGCCTGATGAGGTTGTGTGGTGCATCGAGTTCATTCTCTGACCAGTCTGTGCTTCGGGGTTTCAGTTCTTTAATGAGGTTATGAGGTCTAAGGAAGTAGTTTGCTGATGAGTCTGAGCTTCAGCGAATAAGTTTGCTGATGAGTTTGTGCTTCAACGAAGCAATTCCTGAAGAGGTTGTGTGGTGCATCGAATCCGTTCTCTGATGAGTCTGTGCTTCAGCGAATGAGTTCCATGACAAGGTTCTGAGGTCTAAAGAATCAATTTGCTATCGATTCTACGCTTCCGCGAATTAGTTCACTCACAAGTTTGTGCCATAGCAAATCTGTTCCCTGAAGCGATCATGTAGAGTAGGGAATCAGTTTGCTGAGGAGTTTGCACTTTGCCAATCAGTTCCCTTATGAGTCTGTGCTTTAGCGCATCAGTTGGATGATGAGTTTGTGCTTCAGCGAATCAGTTCGGTGATGAGGTTGTGTGGTGCAATGAAGAAGTTCACCAATGAGTCTGAGCTTCCATGTATCAGTTCCCTGACGAGCTTGTGAGGTTAAGGGAATCAGTTCGCTGACGAGTTTGTGGTTCGCCGATTAGTTCCCTGATGAGTCTATGCTTTAGCGCATGAGTTCTCTGACGAGTCTGTGCTTGAGCGCATCAGTTCACTGAGTACAATGAATCAGTTTGATAAGAGTACGTAGCTTCGCCGATCCGTTCGCGATGAGTCGTGCTTCGTCAATCGGTTCTTAACGAGTTCGTGCTTCAGCGAATCAGTTTGATGATGAGTCTGTGCTTCAGAGAATAAGTTCCCTGATGAGGTTGTGTGGTGTATCGAAGTAGTTCGCTGATGAGTCTGTGCTTCAGGGAATGAGTTCCCTAACGAGGTTAAGATGTCCAGGGAATCAGTTCGCTCACAAGTCTGTGCTTCAGTGAATCAGTTCAATGACGAGGTTATGCTTCAACAAATCAGTTCACTGACGAGGTTATGAGGTGCATCGAATCAGGTCGTTTACCAGTCTGTGCTTCAGCGTATCAGTTCCTTGATGAGGTTATGAGGTTTAGGGAATCAGTTCGCTGATGAGTCTGAGCTTCAGCGAATAAGTTCGCTGACGAGTCTATGCTTCAGCGAAGCAGTTCCCTGATGAGGTTGTGTGGTCCATCGAATTCCTTCTCTAACCGATCGTGCTCAGGGTATTAGTTCCTTGATGAGGTTTGAGGTCTATGGAAGTAGTTCGCTGATGAGTCTGAGCTTCAGCGAATAAGTTCACTGACGAGTCTGTGCTTCAGCGAAGCAGTTCCTTGACGAGGTTGTGTGGTTCATCGAATCCATTCTCTGACGAGTCTGTGCTTCAGCGAATGAGTTCCATGACGAGGTTCTGAGGTCTAAGGAATCGGTTTGCTAACGAGTCTGTGCTTCTGCGAATCAGTTCGCTCACAAGTCTGTGCTATAGCTAATCAGTTCCCTAAGGCGGTTGTGTGGAGTAGGGAATCAGTTCGCTGACTAGTATAAGCACCACCAAATCAGTTTGCTGAGGAGTCTGCGCTTCGCCAATCAGTTCCCTTATGAATCTATGTTTTAATGCATCAGTTCGATGACGAGTCTGTGCTTTAGCGAATCAAGTCGGTGACGAGGTTGCGTGGTGTAACGAAGCAGTTCGCCGACAAGTCTGAGCTTCCACATATAAGTTCCTTGATGAAGTTGTGAGGTCTACGACAAGATCGGATCGCCGACGAGTTCCGAGGCTTCGTGGAATCACTTCCCTGACGAGTCTGTGCTTCAGCGATTCAGTTTGTGGACGAGGTTGTGTAGTACATCAAATTAGTTCACTGAGAGTCTGTGCTTCGCCTATCCGTTTGCTGACAAGCCTGTGCTTGGCACGGTCGGTTCCCTAACAAATCTGTGCGTCAGCGAATCAGTTCGATAATGAGTTTGTGCCCCAACGAATCAGTTCCCTAAAGAGGTTGTGTGGTGTATCAAAGCAATTCGCTAACGAGTCTGTGCTTCAGCAAATGAGTTCCTTGACGAGGTTATGAGGTCTAGGGAATCAGTCCGGTAATGAGGTTATGTGGTGCAACAAAGCAATTCGTCGACGAGTCTGAGCTTCCACGTATCAGTTCCCTGACGAGGTTGTGAGGTTGAGGGAACCAGTTCACTAACGAGTCTGTGGTTCACCGATCAGTTCCTTGACGAGTCTCTGCTTTAGCACATGAGTTCTCTGATGAGTCTGTGCTTCAATGCTTCAGTTCCCTGACAAGTTTGTGCTTCAGCGAATCAGTTTGCTGACGAGGTTGTGTAGTACATCGAATCAGTTTGCTGAGAGTCTGTGCTTCACCGATTTGTTCGCTAACAAGTCTGTGCTTCGTCGATCAATTCCCTAACGAGTCTGTGCTTCAGCGAATCAGTTCGATGATTAGTCTGTGCTTCAGCAAATCAGTTCCCTAATGAGGTTGTATGGTGTATTGAAGTAGTTCGCTGATGAGTCTGTGCTTCAGCGAATCAGTTCCCTGATAAGGTTGTCTGGTGCATCGAATCCGTCCGCTAACGAGTTTGTGCTTCAGTGAATGAGTTCCATGATGAGGTTCTAAAGTCTAGGGAATCAGTTCGCTGACGAGTATGTGCATCACCGATCAGTTCCCTCACGAGTCTGTGCTTCAACGCATCAGGTCGACAACAAATCTGTGATTTAGCACATCAGTTCGATGATGAGGTTGTGTGGTATATCGAATTAGTTCGCCCACAAGTCTGTGCTTTGGCAAATTAGCTCCCTAACGAGGTTGCTGATTCGTACTTAAAAGTGCATTTTTATCAAGGTTTTATATCATCATTTTGCACTTGAAGTATCAATAACTCCTTAACTAAAGCATGTTTTATAATAACATATCTAATAATATAAGATACCTTTAATTCATGGTAAATGTTCATCTTAAATGCAGGCCTATCACATAAATGAAAGAATTGATTGATGAGTTAAAGTACTGAAATTGAAAGGAAAAAGAGATGGCCAAACTTAGAAAAGAGATGTTGGTGCAGTCCAAACTGGAACACTGTTTGGTAATCGAGTCATATCTGGAGCTGTAGATCTCGGATTTAGGTCTACTTTACATAGATGGAAAGGTAAGACATAGGCCTACAACGTTCATGAGGAGTCCAAGATTTAACAAGGCCGTTTTCAAGTCCAAATTATAGCAACAACGAAGAAGTCTGAATTCGGAACAAGAAGATAAGAATTGTCACCAAGTCAAGATGTGGCCACCCACTCATCAATTAGTCAACAAATCAATAGTTTTGAATTTTGGCCTATAAAAGGAGGCATTTGCCATGCATTTAGGCATTTGGGTGTTCATATCAAGATCATGCTCTTGCTCTCTCTCTTTTGTAATACTTAAGTTTTGTTTATATTAATCTCTTGTTTATGCCTTTCATTTTCTTTTCTTTACTTAGTTAACTTCTTTCTCATTTATGTTCTTATCTTGTTTATTTATGTTTCTTTCTTTCATTAGCTGTAGCTAAGTTAATTATGTCAAGGTGAAAAGGGTACACTAATGGTGTAAGAATAAGTATAATATAAACTTAACATGGACCTTAATGTTGGATACTAACATGCTTTGTATTTGTTATCTTGTTCACTTTTAATACTTTGCTTGTTAAATGGTTAATCTAGATTTATGTTGTATAACACTTGGTACAACAAATACTTGGCACTTTCATAGCCCATACTGTATGGTATAACCGACACCGAGCTATGAAAGGAACTTGATTTGTTGCTAACATAAGTTATAATCATGAATGTCTGACAACATTTACAAGTATTAGCATTATTCAAATAAGATAACTAATGTAATCATGTTAACAATTTATAATGATTGGAACCTCTTTTGTGTGTGGTTTCCAATTGAATAATAAGAGTTTATACTATACTTGTTTGAAATACCATTAGTGGATCCTCTAACCTTGACATTTGTTGTTATCATTATTTAATCCTTACGTTAATCTTCCATCTCAAAGTTCTCATCAACTTCATCTTTATTATTATCATTATTAATAGTATTATTGGTATTATTATTACTACTACTACTACTATTACTATTATTAGTATTACCACTACTACTTGTATTATTATTGTTGTTGTTGTTGTTGTTGTTGTTACTATTGTTGTTGTATTATTATTGCTTATAATTTATACAATTAACCTCCCTGTAGTTCGACCTCGGTCTTGCTGGGTTATTTATTACTTCGACACTCCTGCACTTGGGAGAAGACATCAATCTTTTGGTCGTGTCAGTTGTGTTGCGCAGGGAATCAATTTGCTGACGACTATGTGCTTCACCGAATCGCCCTTGCGAGGAGTCTGTGCTTCGCCGATCAGTGCCCTGACAAGTCTGTGCTTAAGTGCATCAGTTCGATGACGAGTCTGTGCTTCAATGAATCAGTTTGTTGATGAGGTTGTGTGGTGCATCAAACCAGTTCGCTAACGAGTCTGTGCTTCAGCGAATCAGATTGCTGACGAGGTTGTGTGGTCTAAGGAATCAGTTCCCTAACAGGTCTGTGCTTCAGCGAATTAGTTCCTTGATGAGGTTATGAGGTCTAGGGAATCAAGTCGCTGACGAGTCCGAGCTTGAGCAAATCAGTTTGCTGACGAGAGTGTGCTTCAGCGATTCAGTTCGCTGATGAGGTTTTGTGATGCATCGAATCAGTTCGATGACCAGTCTGTTATTCAACGTATCAGTTCGCTGACGAGGTTGTGTGGTGTCGACAATCAGTTCGCTAATGAGTATGTGCATCCCTCAATCAGTTCGTTGAGGAGTCTGTGCATTGCCGATTAGTTCGTTGACGAGTCGATGTATCAGTGAATCAGTTCCTTAACGAGGTTATGAGGTCTAGGGAATCGGTTCATTGACGAGTCCATGCTTCAATGAATCAGTTCACTTATAAGTCTATGCTTCAGCATATCAATGCCTTGATGAGTTTGTGTGGTCTAGGGATTCAGTTCATTGATGAGTCTGTGCTTCAACAAATTAGTTCGCTAACGAGGTTGTGTAGTACATAGAATCAGTTCGCTAAGAGATTGTGCTTCGCCAATCCGATCGCTAACGAGTCTCTTCTTCGCCGATCAGTTCTCTGATGAGTCTATGCTTCAGCGAATCAGTTTGGTGATGTGGTTGTGTGGTGCATCGAATCAGTTGGCTAACGAGTCTATGCTTCAGCGAATGAGTTCCCTGACGAGGTTATGTGGTGTAACGAATCAGTTCGTTGAGAGTCTGTGCTTCAGCGAATTAGTTCCTTGACAAGCTTATGAGGAGTAATGAAGTAGTTCACTGATGGGTCTATACTTCAGCGAATCAGTTCCCTAACGAGGTCGTGAGGTCTAGGGAATCTGTTCTCTGACAAATCTGTGCTTCAGCGGATTAGTTCACTGATGAGTAGGTGCTACATCGAATCAGTTCGCTGACGAGTCTATGCTTTAGCGTATTAGTTCCCTGACGAGGTTATGAGGAGTAGGGAAGCAGTTTGCTGACGAGTATGAGCATCAATGAATCAGATCGTTGAGGAATCTGCGCTTTGCCGATCAGTTTATTGACGAGTCTGTGCTTCAGTAAATAAGTTTGATGATAAGTTTGTGCTTCGCCGATTAGTTTCCTGACGAGTTTGTGCTTCAGTAGATTAGTTCGTTGACGAGTAGGTACTTCAGCGTATCAGTACGGTGACGAGGTTGTGTGGTGTAGCGAATCAGTTTGGTGACGAGTCTGTGCTTCTTCGAATTAGTTCCTTCATGAATATGTGTTTCAGCTAATCAGTTCGTTGATGGGTTGTGTGGTGCATCGCATCAGTTCGCTGATGGGTCTGTACTTCAATGAATCAATTCCCTGACGAGGTTTTTAGGTCTAAGGAATCAGTTCCTTGACGAGTCTGTGCTTCAGCGGATTAGTTCGCTGAAGAGTATGTGCTCCAACATATCATGACAGTGATGAGGTTGTATGGTGTAGCGAAGAAGTTCGGTGACGAGTCTGTGCTTCTTCGAATCAGTTCTCTCACGAGTGTTTGCTTTAGCGAATCAGTTTGTTGACGAGGTTATGTGGTGCGTCGAATCAATTCACCAAGAGTCAATGCTTCAACGAAGTAGTTCCCTGACGAGGTTATAAGGTCTAGGGAAGCAGTTTGCTGACGAGTCTGTGCTTCAGCGAATCAGTTCGCTCAAAAGTCTGTGCTTCGACGAATCTGTTCTATGACGAGTGTGTGCTTTAGCAAATTAGTTCGCTGACGAGGTTGCGTGGTGCAGGGAATCAGTTCGTTGACAAGTTTGTGCTTTAGCAAATCAATTTGCTGACTAGGTTGTTTAGTATATCGAATCAGTTCATTGACTAGTCTGCGCTTCAGCCTATTAATTCCTTCATGAGGTTGTGATGTCTAGGGAATAAGTTTGCTGACGAGTCTGTGCTTTACCGAATTAGTTCACTGATGAGGTTGTGAGGTACATCGAATCAGTTCCCTGATGAAGTTGTGTGGTCTAGGGAATTAGTTCACTGGCGAGGCTGTGCTTCAGCGAATCAGTTCACTCATAAATTTGTGTTTCACCGAATAAGTTCTCTGACAAGGTTGTGTGGTGTAGGGAATTAGTTCGTTCATGAGTATGTGCATCACCAAATCAGTTCGCTGAGGAGTATATTCTTCTCCAAACAATTCCGTGACGAGTTTGTGCTTTAGCGTATTAGTTGGATGACGAGTCTGTGCTTCAGAGAAACAGTTCGGTGACAAGGTTGTGTGGTGCAACGAAGCAGTTCGCTGATGAGTTTAAGCTTCCACATATTAGTTCCCTAACGAGGTTGTGAAGTTTAGGGAATCAGTTCGCTAACGAGTATGTGGTTCACTGATCAGTTCCCTGATGAGTCTGTGCTTCAGCATATGAGTTCCCTCACGAGTCTATGCTTCAGCGCATCAGTTTCCTAACAAGTATGTGCTTCAGTGAATCAGTTCGCTGACGAGGTTGTGTAGTACATCGAATTAGTTCGCTGAGCGTGTGTGCTTCATCGATCAGTTCGCTGACAAGTCTGTGCTTCGCCAATCTATTCCTTGATGAGTCTGTGCTTCAGCGCATGAGTTCCCTAACGAGTTCTGTAGCTTCAGACATCGGTTTCTTGATGAGTTTGTGCTTCAACGAATTAGTTTAGTGACGAGGTTGTATAGTACATTGAATCATTTCGCTAAGAGTCTGTGTTTCGTCGATCAGGTCGCTGATGAGTCTGTGTGATGCAACCATATTATTCAATAGTTTCACCCACATTTAACTAGTGTTTTGCCTATGTTTTATATATAAAATGCCTTGATATTCTTTGTTTTATGTTTTGAAGGCACTTTTGGATGAAAAATACAAAAAGGAGTAAATTGGAGATAATTGGCAGATTTGACCTTTAGTCGATGTTTTGTGCAGAGCGTGAGCTCTAGAGGTTGAAATGAAGTGATTCCAGTGGAATTAAAAAGGTAACATCCATACCTTTCTGGACATCTAAGGCAAGAAAATAAAATAAGGAAGAGCATGGAAATCGCAGCCTTCAAAGTCAAATCTCGTAATCTGCCAATGTTGACCTTCGGCCATTCCAACTTGAATATCTAGAGCTACAGAAGTCCAATTGATGTAAACTCAATTTTTTTGGATTCATGACTCAAAGTTATATAAACGCTCAAAATTTCAGCAAAAAACGATGTCATATGAGGGAGATATGAGTTTTCAAAGATGACATCTAAATTCTGCCAGCAAACAGGTTTCGTGAAGAAACGAGTCCAAATTACGTTCCGAAGCATCTAAACCGATATCCAAGTTTTTATTTCAGAAATTTAGCTCCTCTAAGTCAAAGCTTGAAGATTTCATGCAAGGCTATTTCTTCTTTTTTAGGAAAATAGTTATTGAAGTACTTAAATGTAAACAGTCTACTTAATGGAGGACTATTTTTAAAATAGAGACCTAGGGTTTCCTAGGATATAAAAAGAATGAGAGAAGAGAAGTGGGGCAGCCAGCCAAGGAGAGAAAAACGCCCCCTTCCTCTAAGAAACCCTAAATTATGCATTCTTCCTTCTTTTTGATTAGTTGTTCAACAAACATGCAAGGCTAAACACTTTTTCTTGGTTGCAAGGACACGGAAACCTTCGGATTTCAAGAAGACTTGTGAGATTTATTTTACCTTTTCTTTTCAGTTTATATGATGAATATGTTTGTTCTCCTATGCTTATTTTTCCTATGATTGTTTATTTTAATTGCTAGAGCGGACTCTAAGTTATTATTGTAGACAATCTATTGTTAAGTTTGATATCAAAACCGGAGTTGTGGTATATGAACTTGTGAAGCAACCGAGTTTAATAATTGTGGCGGATCTACGTTATTAATCTTAGGGAGAACATTCAATCAAATCAAACATAGACTCGGACAGTTATGTTTTCTTGATTAATCAACTTATCTAGTTCTTAAGGTTGCCATTGAATTAAATTACTAGTGCGGACACCGTGGTTGTTTGATGGTTAGGGCTAGTTATACGCGGATCCGTTAACTAACCAATGTTAAGAAGAGATAAATATTCAGAATATAAATTGATGTTTCGTTTCCATGATCGGGTTTGATTTTGTAGGTGGATGTGTGCTTGTGACCAAGGTTTGTTCTCTTGATAATTTTCTGATTTTATTAAATTTAGTTTGATAGTTTTTTTGTTTTCTTTTGCTTTAGCCTAGATAACGTCCAAACCCCCCCCCCCAAATTACATATCATCTAGCATAAAAATCTAACTTGAATCTTCCTCGTGTGATCGACCCCTTGCTTGCTCTATACTATCTTGTGTGTTGTCTTTGAAGCTAGGGTAATTAATTTGTGCGACCGCGACATCGCAACACTGTGCTTCACCGATCGGTTCCCTAACAAGTCTATTCTTTAGTGAATCAATTCCTTGACGAGTCTGTGCTTCAGCGATTCAATTCGTAGACGAGGTTGTGTAGTACATCAAATCAGTACGTTGAGAGTTTGTACTTCGTCGATCCGTTCGCTGACAAGTCTGTGCTTCGCCGATCAGTTCCCTAACGAGTCTGTGCGTCAGCAAATTAGTTCAATGATGAGTCTGTGCCTTAGCGAATCAGTTCCCGCAAGAGGTTATGTGGTGTATCATAGCAGTTCATCGACGAGTCTATGCTTTAGTGAATGAGTTCCCTGATGAGGTTATGAGGTGTAGGGAATCAGTTCAGTAACGAGGTTGTATGGTGCAACGAAGTAGTTCGCCGACGAGTCTAAGCTTCCACGTATCAGTTCCCTAACAAGGTTGTGAGGATTAGGGAATCAGTTCGCTGATGAGTCTATGGTTCGCAGATCAGTTCGCTAACGAGTCCGTAGCTTCGGCGAATCGGTTGCGACGAGGTTGTGTAGTACATCGAATCAGTTTCGAGAGTCTATGCTTCAGCGAATTAGTTCACTGACAAGGTTGTGTAGTACATCGAATCAGTTCGCTGAGAGTCTGTGCTTCATCAATCTGTTCGCTGACAAGTCTGTGCTTCGCCGATCAGTTCCATAACGAGTCTGTGCTTCAGCGAATCAGTTCGATGATGAGTCTGTGCTTCAGCGAAGCAATTCCCTAATGAGGTTGTGTGGTGTAATGAAGTAGTTCGCTGATGAGTATGTGCTTCAGCGAATGAGTTCCCTGACAAGGTTATGAGGTCTAAGGAATTAGTTCACTCACAAGTCTGTGCTTCAGCGAATCAGTTCGATGATGAGTTTGTGCTTCAGCAAATCAGTTTGCTGACGAGGTTGTGTGGTGCATCGAATCAGCTCGATGACCACTTTGTGCTTCAGCGTATCAGTTCCTTGATGAGGTTGTGAGGTCTAGGGAATCAGTTAGCTGATGAGTCCAAGCTTCAGTGAATAAGTTTACTGATGAGTCTATGCTTCAGCGAAGCAGTTCCCTGATGAGGTTGTGTGGTGCATCGAGTTTGTTCCCTGAGGAGTCTGTGCTTTAGTGAATCAGTTCCCTGATGAGTCTGTGCTTCAGTGATTCAGTTCGTGGACGAGGTTGTGTAGTACATCGAATCAGTATGCTGAGAGTGTGTGCTTCGCCAATTCATTCGCTGACGAGTCTGTGCGTCAGCAAATCAGTTCGATGATGAGTCTGTGCCGCAACGAATCAGTTCCCTGAAGAGGTTGTGTATTGTATCAAAGCAGTTCGCTGACAAGTCTGTGCTTCGCCAATCTATTCCTTGATGAGTCTGTGCTTCAGCGCATGAGTTCCCTAACGAGTCTGTGCTTCAGCACATCAGTTTCCTGATGAGTCTGTGCTTCAACGAATTAGTTTAGTGACGAGGTTGTATAGTACATTGAATCATTTCGCTGAGAGTCTGTGTTTCGTCGATCAGGTCGCTGATGAGTCTGTGTGATGCAACCATATTATTCAATAGTTTCACCCACATTTAACTAGTGTTTTGCCTATGTTTTATATATAAAATGCCTTGATATTCTTTGTTTTATGTTTTGAAGGCACTTTTGGATGAAAAATACAAAAAGGAGTAAATTGGAGATAATTGGCAGATTTGACCTTCGAGTCGATGTTTTGTGCAGAGCGTGAGCTCTAGAGGTTGAAATGAAGTGATTCCAGTGGAATTAAAAAGGTAACATCCATACCTTTCTGGACATCTAAGGCAAGAAAATAAAATAAGGAAGAGCATGGAAATCGCAGCCTTCAAAGTCAAATCTCGTAATCTGCCAATGTTGACCTTCGGCCATTCCAACTTGAATATCTAGAGCTACAGAAGTCCAATTGATGTAAACTCAATTTTTTTGGATTCATGACTCAAAGTTATATAAACGCTCAAAATTTCAGCAAAAAACGATGTCATATGAGGGAGATATGAGTTTTCAAAGATGACATCTAAATTCTGCCAGCAAACAGGTTTCGTGAAGAAACGAGTCCAAATTACGTTCCGAAGCATCTAAACCGATATCCAAGTTTTTATTTCAGAAATTTAGCTCCTCTAAGTCAAAGCTTGAAGATTTCATGCAAGGCTATTTCTTCTTTTTTAGGAAAATAGTTATTGAAGTACTTAAATGTAAACAGTCTACTTAATGGAGGACTATTTTTAAAATAGAGACCTAGGGTTTCCTAGGATATAAAAAGAATGAGAGAAGAGAAGTGGGGCAGCCAGCCAAGGAGAGAAAAACGCCCCCTTCCTCTAAGAAACCCTAAATTATGCATTCTTCCTTCTTTTTGATTAGTTGTTCAACAAACATGCAAGGCTAAACACTTTTTCTTGGTTGCAAGGACACGAAACCTTCGGATTTCAAGAACTGTGAGATTTATTTTACCTTTTCTTTTCAGTTTATATGATGAATATTTTGTTCTCCTATGCTTATTTTTCCTATGATTGTTTATTTTAATTGCTAGAGCGGACTCTAAGTTATTATTGTAGACAATCTATTGTTAAGTTTGATATCAAAACCGGAGTTGTGGTATATGAACTTGTGAAGCAACTGAGTTTAATAATTGTGGCGGATCTACGTTATTAATCTTAGGGAGAACATTCAATCAAATCAAACATAGACTGCGGACAGTTATGTTTTCTTGATTAATCAACTTATCTAGTTCTTAAGGCTGCCATTGAATTAAATTACTAGTGCGGACACCGTGGTTGTTTGATGGTTAGGGCTAGTTATACGGCGGATCCGTTAACTAACCAATGTTAAGAAAAGATAAATATTCAGAATATAAATTGATGTTTCGTTTCCATGATCAGTTCCGATTTTCGTAGGTGGATGTGTGCTTGTGACCAAGGTTTGTTCTCTTGATAATTTTCTCGATTTTATTAAATTTAGTTTGATAGTTTTCTGTTTTCTTTTGCTTTAGCCTAGATAACGTCCAAACCCCCCCCCCAAATTACATATCATCTAGCATAAAAATCTAACTTGAATCTTCCTCGTGTGATCGACCCCTTGCTTGCTCTATACTATCTTGTGTGTTGTCTTTGAAGCTAGGGTAATTAATTTGTGCGACCGCGACATCGCAACAAATTTTGGCGCCGTTGCGGGGAAGTAATTTTAGTTGATTCTTGTGCTATTATTTTTATTTGCTGTGATTGTTATTTCTTTTTCTAAAAAAAAAAAACAGAATTTTTGTTTGCCGTTGCACTTTGTTCATTACGGCAAGCAGATGCTTCAAAACATATTTTTTGGTGGAATTAGGTATCGGCCATTTGTTTCTGAAGGGAAACAACGTTCTAAACAGGACTAGTGGTGAACCACTAGCCCCACCCTATCGAGGCCAAATTCCGCTGTTTTCTAGGGTTTTTAGGCAGTTTTTGTTTTCTACCGTAGGATTTTCGTACAATTTGCATTGTTTTCGATCTCTTGTGTGGTTGGTTTATTTTGAGTTTTCTTGATGATTTATGCCAGTAACCCGTTCTACTAATAAAATTCAAGTGCATTTGGATCTCGAAATAGAAAAAACTTTACGCAGGTTACGAAAGGAAGCTCGCCTTAACACCATGGCTCGTTGCACGACAACAAACACTCAAGGAGCTTCCTTGAAAATCAGCCATTGTGCATAAACATCGACAATAATGTAAACTTTGAGCTCAAATCTGGTTTTATACATTTGCTACCAACTTTCAATGGTCTTGCAGGAGAAGATCCTCATACTCATCTCAAGGAATTCCATATGGTTTGCGTTGGCATGAAACCGAATGGAGTTAATGAAGAACAGGTTAAGTTGAAAGCTTTCCCTTTCTGTTTAAAAGGGGCAGCAAAGGTATGGCTTTTCTCCATTCTCCCAGGTTCAATTGGAACGTGGAATGGCATGAAGAAGATCTTCCTTGAGAAGTATTTCCCAAAGCATCTCGAGTTGCCAACATAAGGAAAGAAATATGTGGGATTCGACAATCTCATGGAGAGACACTTTCCGAGTATTGGGAAAGATTTGAGCAACTGTGCATTCAATGCCCTCATCATCAAATACCCGATCAGCCGCTTATTCAATATTTCTATGAAGGATTGATGCCTACCGACGGTAGTATCATTGATGCTGCAAGTGGAGGGGCATTGGTAGATAAGACACCCGAGGCCGCACGCCAATTGATCTCAAACATGGCGCCAACTCAAACAGTTTGGCACTCGTGGAGACTTCGCAAATAAACGAGTAAATGAGATAAGTATTTCTAACCTTGAGAATAAAGTTAATGATCTTACTTCTCTTGTGCGTTCTTTGGCTTGTGGCAATGTACAAGGGTGAAAGTTTGTAGCATATGCTCCTTACAAGGACATGCTTCGGATATGTGCCCAACAATGCAAGAAGATTACATTGAACAAGCTAATGCAGTTGATGGAGCATTCAATGGACAACCTCAGCGTAAGTATGATCCTTTTTCCCACACGTACAATCCTGGATGGAGAGATCATCCCAACCTATGGTATGGGAACCAGCTTCAACAAGGCAATCAAGGCCGACAATTCCATCCCCATGGATTTCAGCCCCAACAGAATTATCAAGCAAGACAACCCCCTCCATTCACAAACTCCAATGTTATGGGGTCGTCATCCAATGATGATCTTCATGAGATGATGAAAACTTTGGCTTCTATCACCGTGACCTTGCAACAAAATGTCATGTCTTTTCAACAGAAACAAGGTCAAGTATTCACAACTTGGAGAAGCAAATGGGGCAAGTAGCTTCAAGTGTGGGGAAATTGGAAGCACAAATGAATGGAAAGTTGCCCTCCCAAGCATTGAATCCAATAGAGAATGTTAGTGTGATCATGCTACGAAGTGGGAAAGAACTTGAAGAGAAAAGGTCAAAACAAATTGAGATGGAGGAAGAAGAAGAGATAGAAACCAAATTGAGTACAAAGAACGAACATCCTCCCTCCTCTACAAACCGAAACATCGACCAACACTCCAAAGGTAACTCCTCACTCAATTAATTCCAGTTTTAAAACAATTCCACCCTTTCCCGTGAGTTCTTCTAGGTCAAAGAAAGACGACAAAGAAAAAGAGATTTTAGAGGTTTTTAAGAAAGTGGAACTCAACATTCCTTTGCTTGATGCTATCAAGCAAATTCCCAAGTATGCAAAATTCTTGAAGGAGTTGTGTACTACCAAGAGAGCTTTCAAACCGAAAGGTCATGAAACGGTAAGTATGGGTGAAGTTGTATCTGCCGTTGTTCAAAAGAATCTGCATTTGAAACAAAAAGACCCGAGTGCGTTTACTATCCCATGTGTTATTGGTAATGCTAGTTTTAAAAGAGCTTTATGCGATTTAGGTGCATCCATTAGTGTTATGCCCAAACATGTTTATGATTCTCTTAGTCTTGAGCCTTTGAATAAAACTAGCATTGTAATACAACTTGCGGATCCTAGTTTTGTTTACCCACTTAGTGTGATAGAAGATGTCCTAGTCAAGATTGATAGTTTGGTTATTCCATGTGATTTTTATATTCTTGATATGGAACATGATTCTTGTGATTCATCAACCAACACTCCTATATTGTTTGGGAGACCATTCTTGAAAACCGCCAACACAAAGATTGATTGTGGTAAGGATACCTTGTCTATGGAGGTAGGAGATGAAAAAATTGAATTCAATTTTCATGATGCAATGACATATCCTTATAGCAATGTTTATTCTATCACATGTTATGACCAAGTTGATAAGTGTGTGCAGCAAGTTTTTGATTTTAATTGTGAGGATGGATTAAGCGTAGCTTTGAGCTATGGCTATGATTTTACCAAGATAGAAGAGATGGACAGGTATATATGTGTTCCCCAAAACATGCATGAATCAGCATTGGCTTTGCAAGCTTTGCAAATTGTTCCCCATGATGCAGGGAGTCATTCACCCCATCATAGACAATGAATGGGTGGCGCCTATCCTTTTGGTGCCCAAAAAGATTGGAATTACATTGGAAGAAATACGAAATGATGCTTATGAGAATGCTAGGATTTACAAAGAAAAGACTAAGAATCTTCATGACCGAATGCTTACAAGAAAGGAGTTTCATGTTGGAGACAAAGTCCTTCTTTATCATTCGCGTTTGAAACTTTTTCCCGGAAAATTGCGCTCTTGTTGGATTGGACCCTTTGTTGTTTCTAATGTTTTTCCTTATGGTGCAGTTGAAATTACAAGTTTAGAAACCAATAAAGTACTCAAGGTCAATGGGCATCGTTTGAAACCTTTCTATGAAGGTTGGACGGTAGAACTCACCGCTTCTATAGAGTTAGCTGAACCAATCTATGAAGAATAAGCATGCAACATGTCGAGCCAATGACATAAAACAAAAACGCTTACTGGGAGGCAACCCAGCACACACAAAAAAAAAAGAAGAAGATTTGCTTTCTTTTTCCCTTGTCTTTTATTTTTCGCATTTTACTTTATTTTTGTCATTCTCCAATATTCCTTTTTTTTTATTTCAACATTGAGGACAATGTTATGTTTTAAGTGTGGGGGTATTGGGAGAATGTTGGTTTTCTAATTTTGGTTTTCTTTGTTATTTTTCAAAATAAAAAAAAGTATGTTTGATCTTTTGAACTCCCATTGGTTTTTGAGAATATGAGTATTATGTATGAGAATTAGTTGAGATAGATGAAGATATAAATCGAATGAAGGAGTGTGCATGCAAGTTTTAAGGTTTAATTGGTTTAGGGATTGACTTTGAGAATATGTCATGTTGACTTTATAGTGTTATACCAATGCAAGCTTTTGAGCCTTCAACATTATATTCTTTGATTGTGCCTTCTTTCAATGATATGTATCTTTAGAACTTGTTTCATATCTTGTTGAGATTACATTCATATTACATACATACATGAAGATGATAAAGGCATTAGGAATTTTAACCACTTGAGCCAAAAAGCCAACCTAAAGCATATTATCCTTAGTAAACCCCTTTTGAGCTTGTTTATCTTTTCTTTGCTTTATCCATGTATAAGCCTTAACTTTATATATGTTTTCCTTTTCCCTTGGCCAAGGATTAGTAGAGCATATACTAGTGATATTTCATGGAATTATGGTTAGAAATTATGTGAAAAAAAAGAAGAAGTGATGTTTGATGAAAAGATGGGCAAAGTTGCCAAAGGTAAAAAAAAAAAACAAAAACAGAAAAAAGAAAAAGAAAAAGAAAAGAAAAAGAAAAAGAAAAAGAAAAAAGTTTTCCTTTATGTTCTCAAGATTTTATATTGAAAAAGCTTGAAATCAAAAGAAGTTAAGCATTGGTGATTAAAGATGGAAAATTTATGTGCTTTGATGGAATATCTTGTTTGAAATATCATTTTTCAGAATGCTCTACTTTCTTTGGTTTGAACCTTTTTCTTTTACTCTCTTTTACCTCACCTTTACCTTAGCCCCATTACAACCGGAAAATAAGACCTTTTGATTCATGCATTGTTTGTAATATGTTATTAATAGAGATGAGATTGAAGAGCAAGCTTATAGTAGAACATATTCATTGATTGAATTTGAGAGATTTAAACACATAAGCCCTAAACACGTGAGTGTTGGAGTGTATATCAATGAGAGGACCTATCACTCTGGCATGACATAGATTTCATTTAAATCCCGACGATTAATTAAGTTTTGAAGTTTGCATGTAAATAAATTCATGAAAATTTATACTCTGTATCCTTCTTAATTGTGTTCTTGTTTATAATGCATATATTCTTGGATATTGATGGGAGATTAGAAGATTAGTCATAGTGATTTCATTTAATTTAACTTCAATTTGGTTTTACCTATCCTTTCTCGAGGACGAGCAAGAGGTAAGTGTGGGGGTATTTGATACAACCATATTATTCAATAGTTTCACCCACATTTAACTAGTGTTTTGCCTATGTTTTATATATAAAATGCCTTGATATTCTTTGTTTTATGTTTTGAAGGCACTTTTGGATGAAAAATGCAAAAAGGAGTAAATTGGAGATAATTGGCAGATTTGACCTTGATCGATGTTTTGTGCAGAGCGTGAGCTCTAGAGGTTGAAATGAAGTGATTCTAGTGGAATTAAAAAGGTAACATCCATACCTTTCTGGACATCTAAGGCAAGAAAATAAAATAAGGAAGAGCATGGAAATCGCAGCCTTCAAAGTCAAATCTCGCAATCTGCCAGTGTTGACCTTCGGCCATTCCAACTTGAATATCTAGAGCTACAGAAGTCCAATTGATGTAAACTCAATTTTTTTGGATTCATGACTCAAATTTATATAAACGCTCAAAATTTCAGCCAAAAACGATGTCATATGAGGGAGATATGAGTTTTCAAAGATGACATCTGAATTCTGCCAAGCAAACAGGTTTCGTGAAGAAACGAGTCCAAATTACGTTCCGAAGCATCTAAACCGATATCCAAGTTTTTATTTCAGAAATTTAGCTCCTCTAAGTCAAAGCTTGAAGATTTCATGCAAGGCTATTTCTTCTTTTTAGGAAAATAGTTATTGAAGTACTTAAATGTAAACAGTCTACTTAATGGAGGACTATTTTGTAAAATAGAGACCTAGGGTTTCTTAGGATATAAAAAGAATGAGAGAAGAGAAGTGGGGCAGCCAGCCAAGGAGAGAAAAACGCCCCCTTCCTCTAAGAAACCCTAAATTATGCATTCTTCCTTCTTTTTGATTAGTTGTTCAACAAACATGCAAGGCTAAACACTTTTTCTTGGTTGCAAGGACACGAAAACCTTCGGATTTCAAGAACTGTGAGATTTATTTTACCTTTTCTTTTCGGTTTATATGATGAATATGTTTGTTCTCCTATGCTTATTTTTCCTATGATTGTTTATTTTAATTGCTAGAGCGGACTCTAAGTTATTATTGTAGACAATCTATTGTTAAGTTTGATATCAAAACCGGAGTTGTGGTATATGAACTTGTGAAGCAACCGAGTTTAATAATTGTGGCGGATCTACGTTATTAATCTTAGGGAGAACATTCAATCAAATCAAACATAGACTCATGGACGGTTATGTTTTCTTGATTAATCAACTTATCTAGTTCTTAAGGCTGCCATTGAATTAAATTACTAGTGCGGACACGTGGTTGTTTGATGGTTAGGGCTAGTTATACGCGGATCCGTTAACTAACCAATGTTAAGAAGAGATAAATATTCGGGAATATAAATTGATGTTTCGTTTCCATGATCGGTTCGATTTCGTAGGTGGATGTGTGCTTGTGACCAAGGTTTGTTCTCTTGATAATTTTCTAATTTTATTAAATTTAGTTTGATAGTTTTCCGGTTTTCTTTTGCTTTAGCCTAGATAACGTCCAAACCCCCCCCCCCCAAATTACATATCATCTAGCATAAAAATCTAACTTGAATCTTCCTCGTGTGATCGACCCTTGCTTGCTCTATACTATCTTGTGTGTTGTCTTTGAAGCTAGGGTAATTAATTTGTGCGACCGCGACATCGCAACATCGTGCTTCACCGATCGGTTCCCTAACAAGTCTATTCTTTAGTGAATCAATTCCTTGACGAGTCTGTGCTTCAGCGATTCAATTCGTAGACGAGGTTGTGTAGTACATCAAATCAGTACGTTGAGAGTTTGTACTTCGTCGATCCGTTCGTTGACAAGTCGTGCTTCGCCGATCGGTTCCTAACGAGTCGTGCGTCGGCAAATTAGTTCAATGATGAGTCTCGTGCCTTAGCGAATCAGTTCCCGCAAGAGGTTATGTGGTGTATCATAGCAGTTCACTGACGAGTCTATGCTTTAGTGAATGAGTTCCCTGATGAGGTTATGAGGTGTAGGGAATCAGTTCAGTAACGAGGTTGTATGGTGCAACGAAGTAGTTCGCCGACGAGTCTAAGCTTCCACGTATCAGTTCCCTAACAAGGTTGTGAGGATTAGGGAATCAGTTCGCTGATGAGTCTATGGTTCGCAGATCAGTTCGCTAACGAGTCTGTGCTTCAGCGAATCAGTTTACTGACGAGGTTGTGTAGTACATCGAATCAGTTCACTGAGAGTCTATGCTTCAGCGAATTAGTTCACTGACAAGGTTGTGTAGTACATCGAATCAGTTCGTCGAGAGTCGTGTGCTTCATCAATGCGTTCGCGACAAGTCCGTGCTTCGCCGATCGGTTCCATAACGAGTCCGTGCTTCGGCGAATCGGTTCGATGATGAGTCGTGCTTCGCCGAAGCAATTCCCTAATGAGGTTGTGTGGTGTAATGAAGTAGTTCGCCGATGAGTATGTGCTTCGACGAATGAGTTCCCGACAAGGTTATGAGGTCTAAGGAATTAGTTCACTCACAAGTCTCGTGCTTCAGCGAATCGGTTCGATGATGAGTTTGTGCTTGAAACAAATCGGTTCTCGACGAGGTTGTGTGGTGCATCGAATCGCTCGATGACCACTTTGTGCTTCAGCGTATCGGTTCCTTGATGAGGTTGTGAGGTCTAGGGAATCGGTTAGGCGATGAGTCCAAGCTTCGATGAATAAGTTTATCGATGAGTCTATGCTTCATTGGCAGTTCTCGATGAGTCTCGTGCTTCGGTGATTCGGTTCGTGGACGAGGTTGTGTAGTACATCGAATCGGTATGCTGAGAGTGTGTGCTTCACCAATTCATTCGCTGACGAGTCTGTGCGTCAGCAAATCAGTTCGATGATGAGTCTGTGCCGCAACGAATCAGTTCCCTGAAGAGGTTGTGTATTGTATCAAAGCGGTTCGCTGACGAGTCTCGTGGTTCAACGAATGAGTTCCCCGACGAGGTTATGAGGTCTAGGGAATCAGTTCCATAACGAGGTTGCGTGGTGCAACGAAGCAGTTCGCCAAAGAGTTTGAACTTCCACGTATCAGTTCCCTGACGAGGTTGTGAGGTTTAGGGAATTAGTTCGCTGACGAGTCTATGGTTCGCCGAATAGTTCCCTGACGAGTCTGTACTTCAGCGCATGAGTTCCCTGATGACTCTATGCTTCAGCGAATCAATTTGCTGACGAGGTTGTGTAGTACATCGAATGAGTTCACTGAGAGTGTGTGCTTCGCTGATCTGTTACCTCACGAGTCTGTGCTTCATCGATCTGTTCGCTAACAAGTTTGTGCTTCGCCGATCTGTTCCCTAACAAGCCTGTGCTTCAGCGCATCAGTTCCCTGATTAGTCTATGCTTCAGTGAATCAGTTCGCTGACGATGAGGTGTAGTACATCAAATCAGTTCACCAAGAGTCTGTGCTTCACCGATCTGTTCGCTGACAAGTCTGTGCTTTGCCGATCAGTTCCTTAACGAGTCTGTGCTTCAGCTAATCAGTTTGATGATGAGTCTGTGCTTCAGCAAACCAGTTCCCTGATGAGGTTGTGTGGTGTATCAAAACAGTTCGCTGATGAGTCTGTGCTTCAACAAACAGTTCCCTGATGAGGTTGTGTGGTGTATCCAAACAGTTCGCTAATGAGTATGTGCTTCAGCGAATGAGTTCCCTGACGAGGTTATGAGGTCTAAGGAATTAGTTCGCTCACAAGTCTGTGCTTCAGCGAATCAGTTCGATGACGAGTTTGTGCTTCAGCGAATCAATTCGCTGACGAGGTTGTGTGGTGCATCAAATTAATTTGCTGACCATTTTGTGCTTCAGCGTATTAGTTCCTTGATGAGGTTATGAGGTCTAGGGAATCAGGTCCCTGACGAGTATGTGCTTTAGCGAATCAGTTCCCTGTCGAGTCTGTGCTTCAGCAATTTAGTTCGCATACGAGGTTGTGTAGTACATCGAATCAGTATGCTGAGAGTCTTTGCTTCAGCGAATCTATTCGATCACAAGTCTGTGCTTCGGTGAATCTATTATATGACGAGTGTGTGCTTCAGCGAATCAGTTCGCTGACGAGGTTGCGTGGTGCAGGGAATCAGTTTGTTGACGAGTTAGTGCTTTAGAAAATCAATTTGCTGACTAGGTTGTTTAGTGCATCGAATCAGTTCGTTGACCAGTCCACGCTTCAGCGTATCAATTCCTTCATGAGGTTGTGATGTCTAGGGAATAAGTTTGCTGACGAGTCTATGCTTTACCGAATCAGTTCGCTGATGAGGTTTTGTAGTGCATCGAATAAGTTCGCTAACGAGTTTGTGCTTTAGTGAATTATTTCCCTGACAAGGTTATGAGGTCTAGGGAATCAGTTCACTCACAAGTTTGTGCTTCAACAAATAAGTGAGATAACGAGTTTGTGCTTCAACAAATGAATTTGCTGACGAGGTTGCATGGCACATGGAATCAGTTCGCTGACAAGACTGTGCTTCAACAAATCAGTTCTTGACAAGGTTACGTGGTGCATGGAAATAGTTCGAAGACAAGTATGTTCTTCAGTGAATCAGTTCACAAACAAGGATGTATGGTGCATTGAATAAGTTTGCTGACCAGTCTGTGCTTCAGCGTACCAGTTCCTTGATGAGGTTTTAAGGTTTAGGGAATCAGTTCGCTGGCGATTCTGTGCTTCAATGAATTAGTTTATTGACTAGGTTGTTTGGTGCATCGAATCAGTTCGTTGACCAGTCTGTGCTTCAACGTATTAGTTTCGTAAAGAGGTTGTGAGGTCTAGGGATTCCTTGATGAGGTTGTTATGTCTAAGGAATCAGTTCGCTGACAAGTCTGTGCTTCATCGAATCAATTAGCTGATGAGGTTTTGTGGTGCATCAAATAAGTTCGCTGAAGAGTTTATGCTTCAGCGAATTATTTCCCTGATGAGGTTATGAGGTCTAGGGAATCAGTTCACTCACAAGTCTACGCTTCCGCGTATCAGTTCCCTGACGAGGTTATGAGGTGCATCGAATCAGTTCGCTGACGAGTATATGCTTCAGCGAATCAGTTCCCTGATGAGGTTTTATGGTGCATCGAATTAGTTCCCTGATGAGTAGGTGCTTCAGCGTATCAGTTCCCCTGATGAGTAGGTTTTACGATGACGAGGTTGTGTGGTGTAGCGAAGCAATTCGGTGACGAGTCAGTTCTTCTTCAAATTAGTTCCTTCACGAGTTAGTACTTCAGCGAATCAGCTCCCTGATGAGGTTGTGCGGTGCATCGAATCATTTTGCTGACGATTCTGTGCTTTAGCGAATCAGTTCGCTCACAAGTATATGCTTTGGTGAATCAGTTCCTTGACGAGGTTGTGTGAAGTAGGGAATAAGTTTGTTGAGGAGTATGTGCATCACAAAATTAGTTCGCTGAGGAGTCTGTGCGTCAGCGTATCAGGTCGGAGACGAGGTTATGTGGTGCATCGAATAAGTTTGCTGACGAGTCTGAGCTTCCACGTATCAGTTCGCTAACGAGGTTGTGTAGTACATCGAATCAATTTGATGAGAATCTATGCTTTGCCGATCCAATCGCTAACTAGTATGTGGTGTATCGAATCAGTTTGCTAACGAGTCAGTGCTTCAGCGAAGTAGTTCCCTAATGAGGTTAGGAGGTATAGTGAATCAGTTCGCTCACAAGTCTATGCTTCAATGAAAAAGTTCAATGATGAGTTTGTGCTTCAGCGAATCAGTTCGCCGACGAGGTCAGTTCACTGACGAGTCTGTGCTTCAGCGAATCAGGTCGCTGATGAGTTTGTGTGGTGCATTGAATCATTTCCCTTACTAGTCTGTGCTTCAGCGTATGAGTTCGTGGATGAGGTTGTGAGGTCTAGGGAATCAGTTCGCTAACGAGGTTGTGTAGTACATCGAATCAGTTCGCTGGGAGTCTATGCTTTACCGATCCATTCACTGACTAGTTTGTACGTTGTCGATCATTTTGATGACAAGTCTATGCGTTACCGAATCAGTTCACTAAGGAGGTTGTGTGGTGCATCGAATCAGTATGCTGACGAGTCTGTGCTTCAGTGAAGTAGTTCCCTAACGAGGTTATGAGGTCTAGGGAATCAGTTCGCTGACAAGTCTGTGCTTCAGCGAATCAGTTCGATGACGAGTGTGTGCTTCGCCGAATCGGTTCGGCGACAAGGTCGGTCATTTGGCGAGTACGTGCTTCAACGAATCAGGTCGCTGACAAGGTTGCGTGGTGCGTCAAACCAGCTCGCTTACCATTCTTTGCTTCAGCATATAAGTTCCTTGATGAGGTTGTGAAGTCTAGGGAATCAGTTTGCTGACGAGTCTGTTCTTCAACGAATCAGTTCGCTGACGAGGTTTTGTGGTGCATCGAATCAGTTTGCTGACCAGTCTGTGCTTCGCGTATTAGTTTCGTGAAGAGGTTATGAGGTCTAGGGATTCAATTCGCTGACGAGTCTATGCTTTAGCGAATTAGTTCGCTGACGAGGTTGTGTGGTGCATCAAATAAGTTCGTTGACCAGTCTATGCTTTAACGTATCAGTTCCCTGACGAGGACTCTGTGTGGTTTAGGGAATCAGTTCGCTGATGAGTATGTGTATCCCTGAATCAATTCGCTGAGGACTCTATGCCTCGCTGATCAGTTCCCTAACAAGTCCATGCTTTAGCGAATCAGCTCGTTGACGAGTCTATGCTTTAGCGAATCAGTTCCCTGACGATGTTGTGTGATGCATTGCATCCATTTGCTGACAAGTATGTCCTTCAGCGAATTAGTTCCCTGACGAGGTTCTGAGGTCTAGAGAATCAGTTCGCTAATGAGTCTATGCTTCAGCGAATCAATTCGCTCACAAGCTATGCTTTAGTGAATCAATTCCCTGACGATGTCGTGTGGAGTAGGGAATCAGTTCACTGACGAGTATGTGCATCACCGAATCAGTTCACTAAGGAGTATGCGCTTCGCCGATCAGTTCCCTCATGAGTCTGTGCTTTAGCGAATCAATTCGCTGATGAGGTTTTTGTGGTGCATCGAATAAGTTCACTGAAGAGTTTGTGCTTCAACGAATTATTTCCCTGACGAGGTTATGAGGTCTAGGGAATTAGTTCACTCACAAGTCTGTGCTTCAGCAAATAAGTTCGATAACGAGTTTGTGCTTTAGCGAAGTAGTTCGCTGACAAGGTTGCGTGGCGCATGGAATCAGTTCGCTGAGGAATCTGTGCGTTAGCGAAGTAGTTCGCTAATGAGGTTGCGTGGTGCATGGAATCGGTTCGCTAATGAGTCTGTGCTTGAGTGAATTAGTTCGCTGTCGAGGTTGGGCGATGCATCGAATCAGTTCGCTGACAAATCTATGCTTTAGTGCATCAGTTTCATGATGAGGTTTAAGGTCTAGGGAATGAGTTCGCTGACGAGTTTGTGTTTCAGCTAATCAGTTCGCTGATGAGTCTGTGCTTCAGCGATTCAGTTCGCTCACGAGGTTGCACGGTGTATCGAATCAGTTTAGTGACTAGTCTGTGGTTCATCGTATCAGTTCGTGGACGAGGTTGTTTGGTGTTAAGAATCAAATTGCTGACGAGTATGTGTATCCCTGAATCAGTTCGGTGACGAGAGGATGTGTCAGCGAATTAGTTCCCTAACGAGGTTGTGAGGTGCATCGAATTGGTTCGCTGACGAGTCTCTGCTTCAGTGAATCCGTTCCCTGATGAGGTTTTATGGTGCATCGAATCAGTTCCCTGATGAGTAGGTGCTTCAACGTATCAGTACGATGACGAGGTTGTGTGGTGTAGCGAAGCAATTCGGTGATGAGTCAGTACTTCTTCGAATGAGTTCCTTGACGAGTCAGTGCTTCAGCGAATCAGTTCCCTGATGAGGTTGTGCGGTGCATCGAATCATTTCACTAACGATTCTGTGCTTTACTGAATCAGTTCACTCACAAATATATGCTTCAATGAATCATTTCCTTGACGAGGTTATGTGGAGTAGGGAATAAGTTCGCTGATGAGTATGTGCATCACCAAAGTAGTTCGCTAAGGAGTCTGTGCGTTAGCGAATCAGGTTGAATACGAGGTTGTGTGCTGTATCGAATAAGTTTGCTGACAAGTCTGAGCTTCCGCGTATCAATTCACTAACA
Source organism: Populus x sibirica (assembly GCA_019202695.1). NCBI lineage: Eukaryota > Viridiplantae > Streptophyta > Magnoliopsida > Malpighiales > Salicaceae > Populus > Populus x sibirica. Next base: position 28,593 of record JAGMVL010002300.1, read on the forward strand.
AGATTGTGTAGTACATCGAATCAGTTTGCTGAGAATTTGTGCTTTTCCAATCCATTCGCTGACTAGTATGTGCTTTGCCGATCATTTTGATGACGAGTCTATGCTTTAGCTAATCAGTTCGCTGAGGAGGTTGTGTGGGGCATCGAATCAGTTTGCTAACGAGTCAGTGCTTCAACGAAGTAGTTCCCTAACGAGGTTAGGAGGTATAGTGAATTAGTTCGCTCATAAGTTTATGCTTCGATGAAAAAGTTCGATGACGAGTTTGTGCTTCAGCGAATCAGTTCGCCAACGGGGTTAGTTCGCTGACGAGTTTGTGCTTCAGCAAATCAGGTCACTGATGAGGTTGTGTGGTGCATCAAATCATTTCCTTTACTAGTTTGTGCTTCAGCGTATGAGTTCCTTGATGAGGTTGTGAGGTCTAAGGAATCAGTTCGCTGACAAGTTTGTGCTTCAGTGAATCAGTTTGCTGACAAGGTTATGTGGTGCATCGAATCAGTTCGCTGACCAATCTGTGCTTCAATGTATCAGTTCAATGACGAGGTTGTATGGTGCATCGAATCAGTTTGGTGACCAGTTTATGCTTCATCGTATCAGTTCACTAACGAGGTTGTGTGGTGTAGGGAATCAGTTCACTGACGAGTATGTGCATCTTTAATAAGTTCGCTAAGAAGTTTGTGCTTCGCCAATCCGTTCGCTGACGAGTCAGTGCTTCAAAGAATCAGTTCCCTGGTGAGTCTTTGCTTCAGCGAATCAGGTTGTTGATGAGGTTGTGTGGTGCATCAAATCATTTCCCTTACCAGTGTGTGCTTCAGCGTATGAGTTCCTTGATGAAATTGTGAGGTCTAGGGAATCAGTTCGCTGACAAGTTTGTGCTTCAGCAAATCAATTTGCTGACGAGGTTATGTGGTGCATCGAATCAGTTCGCTGACCAATATGTGCTTTAGCGTATCAGTTCGTTGACGAGGTTGTATGGTGCATCTAATCAGTTCGGTGACTAGTTTATGCTTCATCGTATCAGTTCACTGACGAGGTTGTGTGGTGTAGGGAATCAGTTCGCTAAGGAGTCTGTGCTTCGCCGATCCGTTAGCTGACGAGTCAGTGCTTTAGAGAATTAGTTCCCTGACGAGTCTTTTCTTCAGCGAATAAGTTTGCTGACGAGGTTGTGTAGTACATCGAATCAGTTTGCTTAGAGTCTGTGCTTTGCCGATCCATTCGCTGACTAGTCTGTTCTTTGCCAATCATTTTGATGATAGTCTATGCTTCAGTGAATCAATTCGCTGAGGAGGTTATGTGGTGCATCGAATCAATTTGTTGACAAGTCTATGCTTCAGCAAAAAAGTTCGATGACGAGTGTGTGCTTCAACGAATCAGGTCGCTGGCGGGTCTGTGCTTCAGCGAATCAGGTCGCTGACAAGGTTGCATGGTGCGTCGAATCAGTTTGCTTACCAGTCTGTGCTTTAGTATATAAGTTCCTTGATTAGGTTGTGAAGTCTAGGGAATCAGTCTGTTGATAAGTCTATGCTTCAGTGAATCAGTTTGTTGACGAGGTTGTGTGGTTCATCAAATCAGTTTGCTGAGCAATCTGTCCTTCAGCGTATTAGTTTCATGAAGAGATTGTGAGGTCTAGGGATTCAGTTCGCCGACGAGTCTATGCTTCAGCGAATCAATTCGTTGGCGAGGTTGTGTGGTGCATCGAATCAGTTCGCTGACGACTCTCTTCAACGAATTATATCCCTGATGAGGTTCTAAGGTGTAGGAAATAAGTTCGCTGACGAGTCTGTGCTTCAGTGAATCATTTCCCGGATGAGGTTGTGTGGTCTAGGGAATCAATTCCCTGACGAGTCTGTGCTTCAGCGAATCAGTTCGCTGACGAGCTTATGTGTGTAGGGAATTAGTTTGCTAACGAGCTTGTGTGTGTAGGGAATTAGTTTGCTAACGAGTATGTGCATCCCTAAATCAATTCGCCAATGAGTGTGTGCTTCGCGAATTAGTTCCCTCATGAGTATGTGCTTCAACGCATCAGTTCTTTGACGAGTCTGTGCTTTAGCGAATCAATTCCCTAACAAGGTTGTGCTTCAGTTGATTAGTTTGCTAACAAGTAGGTGCTTCAGCGTATCGGTTCGGTGACGAGGTTCTGTTGTGTAGTGAAGCAGTTCGGTGACGAGTCTACGCTTCTGTGAATCAGTTCACTAACGAGTCTGCGCTTCATGGAATCAGTTCGCTGACGAGGTTAGGTGGCGCATCGCATCAGTTCGCAGACACGTCTGTACTTCAGCGAATCACTTCCCTGATGAGGTTGTGAGGTCTAGGGAATCAGTTTGGTGACAATTTTGTGCCTCATCGAATCAGTTCGCTGACGAGGTTGTGTGGTGCATCGAATCAGTTCGCTAACAAGTCTGTGCTTCTGGTATCAGTTCTCTCACAAGTCTGTGCTTCATCGAATTAGTTCTCAGACGAGGTTGTGTGGTGTCGGGAAGTAATTCACTAACGATTATGTGCATCATCAAATCAACTCGTTGACAAGTCCATGCTTTGCCGAACAATTCCCTAACAAGGTTGCGTGGTTTGGGGAAGCGGTTCGTGACGAGTCGTGATTCGGCGAATTAGATCCCCGGCTAGGTTGTGTGGTGTACCGATTAAATTTTCTGACGAGTCTGTGCTTCAGCGAAGTAGTTCCCTGGCGAGGTTGTGTGGTGCATCAAATCAGTTCGTTGATGAGTCTATGCTTCAGCGAATCACTTCCCTATCGAGGTTGTGTGGAGTCGGGAAGTAGTTCGCTGATGATTATGTGCATCACCAAATAAGTTCGCTGATGAGTTTGTGCTTCGACGATCAATTCCCTGACAAGGTTGCGTGGTCTAGCAAATCAGTTTGCCAACGAGTCGGTGCTTCAGCGAATTAGTTCCCTGGCTAGGTTGTGTGGTGCATCGAATAAATTCATTGACGAGTCTGTGCTTCAGCGAAGTTGTTTCCTGATGATTTTATGAGGTCTAGGGAATGTGTTTGCTGACGAGTCTATGCTTCAGCGAATCAGTTCTGTCACAAGTCTCTGCTTCAGCGAACAGTTCCCTGACGAGGTTGTGTGGAGTAGGGAATCAGTTCGCTGACGAGTCTCTACTTCAGCGAATCAGTTCGATGACGAGGTTGTGTGGTGCATCCAATTAGTTCACTGACGGGTTTTTGGTTCAATGAATCAGTTCCCTAATGAGATTGTGTGGTCTAGGTTATCAGTTCGCTGACGAGGTTGTGTGGTGTTGGGAATTAGTTCTTTACCGATTATGTGCATCACCAAATCGGTTTGTTGACGAGTCTGTGCTTCGCAAAACAATTCCCTGACGAGGGTGCGTGGTCTAGAAAATCAGTTCGCCGACGAGTCTGTGCTTCAGCGAATCAGTTCCCTGGCCAGGTTGTGTTGTGCATCGAATAAGTTCACTGACGAGTCTATACTTCAGTAAAGTAGTTCCCTGACGAGGTTGTGTGGTGCATCAAATTAGTTCGCTGACGAGCATGTGCATCACTAAATCAGTTTGCTGAGGAGTTTGCGCTTCGTTGATCCGTTCACTAACTAGTACGTAGCCAGCGTATAAGTTCAATGACGACTCTGTGCTTCAACAAATAAGTTTGGTGACGATGTTGTGTGATGCATCGAATAGTCCACTGACGAGTCTCTACTTCTGCGTATCAGTTCCCTGACGAGGTTATGAGGTCTAGAGAATCTGTTTGCTAACGAGTGTTAGCTTCAGCGAATTAGTTCGCTGACGAGGTTGTGCATACCTGAATCAGCTCGTTAACACGTATGTGCATCCCTGAAGCAGTTCACTAAGGAGTCTATGCTTTGCCAACCAATTCACTGACGAGTCGATGCTTAAGCGCATCCGTTCGCTGAAGAATTCGAGCTTTAGCAAATTAGTTCGTTGATGAATCTGTGCTTCAGCGAATTAGTTCCTTGACTAGGTTGTGTGATGCATCGAATCAGTTTGCTGACGAGTCTGTGCTTCAGTGTATCAGTTCCCTAACTAGATTGTGTAGTTTAGGGAATCAGTTTGCTGACAAGTCTGTGCTTCTACAAATAAGTTTGCTGACGAGTTTGTGCTTCGCCGATCAATTCCCTGACGAGTTTGTGCTTCAGTGGATCAGTTTGCTGACGTGTAGGTGCTTTAGTGTATCAGTACAGTGACTAGGTTGTGTGGTGCAGCGAAGCAGTTTGGTGACGAGTTTGTGCTTCTTCGAATCAATTCCCTTACAAGTCTGTGATTCAGCGAATTAGTTCGCTGACGAGGTTGTGTGGTCCATTGCATCAGTTCGTTGACAAGTTTGTGCTTTAGGGAATCAAATGCCTGACAAGGTTGTGAGGTCTAGGGAATCAGTTCGCTGACAAGTCTATGCTTTAATGAATCAGTTTGCTCACAAGTGTGTGCTTCAGCGTATCAGTTCCTTGAGGAGTTTGTGTGGTCTAAGGAATCATTTGAGGAGTATGTGCTTCAGCAAATCAATTCGCTGATGAGTCTATGGTTCAGTGCATCAGTTCCACGATGAGGTTGTATGGTGCATTGAATCAATTTGCTAAGAGTTTGTGCTTCAGCGAATGAGTTCCCTGATGAGGTTATAAGGTCTAGGGAATCAGTTCGCTGACGTGTATGTGCTTCAGCGAATCAGGTCGATGACGAGTCTGTGCTTCAGCGAATCAATTCGTTGACGAGGTTGCATAGTGCATTGATGCAACCATATTATTCAATAGTTTCACCCACATTAACTAGTGTTTTGCCTATGTTTTATATATAAAATGCCTTGATATTCTTTGTTTTATGTTTTGAAGGCACTTTTGGATGAAAGATGCAAAAAGGAGTAAATTGGAGATAATTGGCAGATTTGACCTTCAGTCGATGTTTTGTGCAGAGCGTGAGCTCTAGAGGTTGAAATGAAGTGATTCCAGTGGAATTAAAAAGGTAACATCCATACCTTTCTGGACATCTAAGGCAAGAAAATAAAATAAGGAAGAGCATGGAAATCGCAGCCTTCAAAGTCAAATCTCGCAATCTGCCAGTGTTGACCTTTGGCCATTCCAACTTGAATATCTGGAGCTACAGAAGTCCAATTGATGCAAACTCAATTTTGTTGGATTCATGACTCAAAGTTATATAAACGCTCCAAATTGCAGCCAAAAACGATGTCATATGAGGGAGATATGATTTTTCAAAGATGACATCTGAATTCTGCCAGCAAACAGGTTTCGTGAAGAAACGAGTCCAAATGACATTCGAAGCATTTAAACCGATATCCAAGTTTTTATTTCAGCAATTTAGCTCCTCTAAATCAAAGCTTGAAGATTTCATGCAAGGCTATTTCTCCTTTTTAGGAAAATAGTTATTGAAGTACTTAAATGTAAACAGTCTACTTAATGGAGGACTATTTTGTAAAATAGAGACCTAGGGTTTTCTAGGATATAAAAAGAATGAGAGAAGAGAAGGGGAGCAACCAGCCAAGGAGAGAAAAACGCCCCCTTCCTCTAAGAAACCCTAAATTATGCATTCTTTCTTCTTTTTGATTAGTTGTTCAACAAACATGCAAGGCTAAACACTTTTTCTTGGTTGCAAGGACACGGAAACCTTCGGATTTCAAGAACTGTGAGATTTATTTTACCTTTTCTTTTCAGTTTATATGATGAATATGTTTGTTCTCCTATGCTTATTTTTCCTATGATTGTTTATTTTAATTGCTAGAGCGGACTCTAAGTTATTATTGTAGACAATCTATTGTTAAGTTTGATATCAAAACCGGAGTTGTGGTATATGAACTTGTGAAGCAACCGAGTTTAATAATTGTGGCGGATCTACGTTATTAATCTTAGGGAGAACATTCAATCAAATCAAACATAGACCGCGGACAGTTATGTTTTCTTGATTAATCAACTTATCTAGTTCTTAAGGCTGCCATTGAATTAAATTACTAGTGCGGACACTGTGGTTGTTTGATGGTTAGGGCTAGTTATACGGCGGATCCGTTAACTAACCAATGTTAAGAAGAGATAAATATTCGGAATATAAATTGATGTTTCGTTTCCATGATCGTTCGATTTCGTAGGTGGATGTGTGCTTGTGACCAAGGTTTGTTCTCTTGATAATTTTCTCGATTTTATTAAATTTAGTTTGATAGTTTTTCTGTTTTCTTTTGCTTTAGCCTAGATAACGTCCACCCCCCCCCCCAAATTGCATATCATCTAGCATAAAAATCTGACTTGAATCTTCCTCGTGGGATCGACCCCTTGCTTGCTCTATACTATCTTGTGTGTTGTGTTTGAAGCTAGGGTAATTAATTTGTGCGACCGCGACATCGCAACATGCATTGAATCGGTTCACGATGAGTTTGTGCTTCAGCGAATTAGTTCCTTAATGAAGTTGTGAGGTCTAGGGAATCAGTTCGCTGACAAGTCTGTGCTTCAACAAATCAGTTCCTTGATGAGATTGTGAGGTCTAGGGAATTAGTTCGCTGACAAGTTTGTGCTTCAGCGAATCAGTTCCTTGATGAGGTTGTGAGGTCTAGGGAATCAGTTCGCTGACGAGTCTGTGCTTCAGCGAATCAGGTCGCTGACGAGGTTGTGTGGTGGATCGAATCAGTTCGGTGACCAGTTTTTACTTCATCGTATCAGTTCGCTGACAAGGGTGTGTGGTGTAGGGAATCAATTCTGTGACAAGTATGTGTATCCCTAAATCAGTTCGGAGGAGTCTGTGCTTCGACGATTAGTTCGCTGACTAGTCAATGCTTCAGCAAATCAGTTCCCTGACGAGTCTCTGCTTCAGCGAAGTAGTTCCCTGACGAGGTGAGGAAGTATAGTGAATCAGTTCGTTAACCAAGTTGTGCTTCAGCGTATTAGTTCGCTTAGGAGGTTATGTGGTGCATCGAATCAGTTTGGTGACCAGTCTGTGCTTCATCGTATTAGTTCGCTAACGAGGTTGTGTGGTGTAGGGAATCAGTTTGTTAAAGAGTATGTGCATACCTGAATAAATTCGATGAGGAGTCGTACTTTGACGATCGATTCGTCACGACAAGTCGGTGTTTCAGCGAATCAGTTCCTTGATGAGTCTCTACTTCAATGAATCAGTTCGCTGACGAGGTTGTGTAGTACATCGAATCAGTTCGCTGAGAGTATATGCTTTGCCGATCTATTCGCTAACTAGTATGTGCTTTGCCGATCATTTTGATGACAAGTCTGTGCTTTAGCGAATCAGTTCGCTGACAAGGTTGTGTGGTGCATCGAATCAGTTCGTTAACCAGTCTGTGCTTTATCGTATCAGTTCCCTGATGAGGTTGTGTGGTTTAGGGAATCAGTTCGCTAATGAGTATGTGTATCCTTGAATCAGTTCGCTGAGGACTCTGTGCTTCCCTGATCAGTTCCCTGATGAGTCTAACCTTCAGCGAATCAGTTCGCTGATGAGTCCGTGCTTCAGCGAATCTGTTCGTTGATGAGTCTGTGCTTCAGGGAATTAGTTTGCTGATGAGATTGTGTAGGACATCGAATCAGTTCGTTGAGAGTCCATGCTTCGCCGATCAGTTCCGTGACGAGTTTGTGCTTCAGTGAATCAGTTCGTTGATGAGGTTGTGTGATGCATCGAATTAGTTCACTGACGAGACTCTTCTTCATCGAATTAGATCCTTGACGAGGTTCTGAGGTCTAGGAAATAAGTTCGCTGATGAGTCTATGCTTCAGCGAATCATTTCGCTCACAAGTCTTTGATTCAACGAATCAGTTCCCTGACGAGGTTGTGTGGTGTAAAGAATCAGTTTGCTGACAAGCTTGTGTGTAGAGGGTATTAGTTCGCTAACGAGTATGTGCATCCCTGAATCAGTTCATTGAGTGTGTGCTTCGCCAATCAGTTCACTCATAAATCTGTGCTTCGATGCATCAGTTCTTTGACGAGTCTGTGCTTCGGCGAATCAATTCCCTGACGAGGTTGTGTGGTGGATCGAATCGGTTCGGTGACTCAGTTTTTACTTCATCGTATCAGTTCGCTGACAAGGGTGTGTGGTGTAGGGAATCAATTCGGTGACAAGTATGTATATCCCTGAATCAGTTCGCTGAGGAGTTTGTGCTTCGGTGATTAGTTCGCTGACAAGTCAATGCTTCAGTGAATCAGTTCCCTAACGAGTCTCTGCTTCAGCAAAGTAGTTCCCTGACGAGGTAAGGAGGTATAGTGAATCAGTTCATTCACTAGTCTATGCTTCAGCGAAAAAGTTAGATGACGAGTTTGTGCTTCAGCGAATCAGTTCGCTGACGAGTCTGTTCTTCAACGAATCAGGTCACTGACGAGGTTGTGTGTTGCATCGAATCAGTTCGCTTACCAGTTTGTGCTTCAGTGTATGAGTTCCTTGATGACGTTGTGAGGTCTTGGGAATTAGTTCGTTGACGAGTTTGTGCTTCAACGAATCATTTCCCTGACGAGGTTGTGTTGTGCATCAAATCAGTTCGTTAACCAGTCTGTGCTTTAGCGTATCAGTTCGCTTAGGAGGTTGTGTGGTGCATCGAATCAGTTTGGTGACTAGTATGTGCTTCATCGTATCAGTTCCCTGATGAGGTTGTGTGGTGTAGGGAATCAGTTCGCTAAAGACTATGTGCATCCCTAAATAAATTCGATAAGGAGTCTGTGCTTTGACGATCTGTTCGCTGACAAATCGGTGCTTCAGCGAATCAGTTCCCTGACGAGTCTCTACTTCAACGAATCAGTTCGCTGACGAGGTTGTGTAGTACATGGAATCAGTTTGCTGAGAGTCTGTGCTTTGCCGATCCATTCGCTGACTAGTCTGGGCTTTGCCGATCATTTTGATGACAAGTCTGTGCTTTAGCGAATCAGTTCGCTGACGAGGTTGTGTGGTGCATCGAATCAGTTCGTTGACCGTCTGTGCTTTATCGTATCGGTTCCCGATGAGGTTGTGTGGTTTAGGGAATCGGTTCGCGATGAGTATGTGTATCCTCGAATCAGTTCGGCGAGGACTCGTAGCTTCGCTGATCAGTTCCCTGATGAGTCTGACCTTCAGCGAATCAGTTCGCTGATGAGTCCGTTCTTCAGCGAATCAGTTTGTTAATGAGTCTGTGCTTTAGGGAATTAGTTTGCTGATGAGGTTGTGTAGGACATCGAATCAGTTCATTGATGAGGTTGTGTGATGCATCGAATTAGTTCACTGACGAGACTCTTCTTCACCGAATTAGATCCCTGACGAGGTTCTGAGGTCTAGGAAATAAGTTCGCTGATGAGTCTGTGCTTCAGCGAATCATTTCGCTCACAAGTCTGTGCTTCAACGAATCAGTTCCCTGACGAGGTTGTGTGGTGTAGAGAATCAGTTTGCTGACGAGCTTGTGTGTAGAGGGTATCAATTCGCTGACAAGTATGTGCATCCCTGATTAGTACTTAAAAGTGCATTTTTATCAAGGTTTTATATCATCATTTTGCACTTAAAGTATCAATAACTCCTTAACTAAAGCATGTTTTATAATAACATATCTAATTACATAAGATACCTTTAATTTATGGTAAATGTTCATCTTAAATGCAGGCCTATCACATAAATGAAAGAATTGATTGATGAGTTGAAGTACTGAAATTGAAAGGATAAAAAGATGGCCAAAGAGATGCTGGTGCAGTCCAAATTGGAACACAGTTCGGTAATTAGGTCATATCTGGAGCTGTAGATCTTGGATTTAGGTCCATTTTATATGGATGGAAAGATAAGACATAGGCCTACAACTTTCATGTGGAGGCCAAGATTTAACAAGGCCGTTTTCAAGTCCAAATTGTAGCAACAACAAAGAAGTCCGAATTTGTCCTGCAGCCCAGACACTGTTCAGTGTTCAGCCCATATCTCAAGTTCTAGAAGTCCAAATGATCTCAAATTTTTACCCTGGAAAGATGAGACAATTTCCTAGAACTTTCATGATTCAAGTTTGTTCAAATTATGACATCATCAATGACGTTTTTGGCAGACAAGAAGATAAGAATTGTCACCAAGTCAAGATGTGGCCACCCACTCATCAATTAGTCAACAAATCAATAGTTCCGAATTTTGGCCTATAAAAGGAGGCATTTGCCATGTATTTAGGCATCTTGGTGTTCAGATCAAGATCATGTTCTTGCTTTCTCTCTTTATATTTTGTAATGCTTAAGTTTTGCTTATATTAATCTCTTGCTTATGCTTTTCATTTCCTTTCCTTGTTTATTTATGTTTCTTTTTTTCATTATGTTTAACTAAGTTTATTATGTCAAGGTGAAAAGGGTACACTAATGGTGTAAGAATAAGTATAATATAAACTTAACATGGACCTTAATGTTGGATACTAACATGCTTTATATTTGCTATCTTGTTCACTTTTAATACTTTGCTTGTTAAATGGTTAATCTAGATTTATGTTGTATAACATTTGGTACAACAAATACTTGGTACTTTCATAGCCCATACTTGTATGGTATAACCGACACCGAGCTATGAAAGGAACTTGATTTGTTGTTAACATAAGTTATAATCATGAATGCCCGACAACATTTACAAGTATTAGCATTATTCGAATAAGATAACTAATGTAATCATGTTAACAATTTATAATCTGATTGGAGCCTCCTTTGTGTGTGGTTTCCAATTGAATAATAAGAGTTTATACTATACTTGTTTGATGTACCATTAGTGGATCCTCTAACCTTGACATTTGTTGTTATCATTGTTTAATCCTTACGTTAATCTTCCATCTCAAAGTTCTCATCGACTTCTTCCTCTTCTTCTTCATTGTTATTATTATTATTGTTGTTGTTGTTGTTATTGTTACTCTTGTATTATTGTTATCTATAATTTATACAATTAACCTCCCTGTGGTTCGACCCGGTCTTGCTGGGTTATTTATTACTTCGACACTCCTGCACTTGGGAGAAGACATCAATCTTTTGGTCGTGTCAAGTTTTTGCGCGCCGTTGCGGGGAGGTAAATTCTTGTACAAATTATAGTATTTATTTTATTTTCTCTTTTCTCTTTTCTTGTATCTAACTTTGTTTCTTTTCTTTTGTTTCTCTTTCTCCTTTTATTCTTTTTTTTACACGTGCATGAGAGTGTGGTCACGTACATTAAGTGGTAGACTTTGTAGGGTATCCTCATCATTTTCGAGAAAATATGGTGAAGAAGATAACCAATCACTTCATAATGAGAATAATGAGAATATTCGGGTTAGAAATCTTAGAGACCACATGAATCCCACAAGAACAAGTGCACCCTCATGCATAGTTTTTCCTCCGATGCATCTCATTTTAATTTTAAGACAGGCATTATTCAACTTTTACCATCTTTTCATGGCTTAGATTTAGAAAATCCATATTTGCATTTAAGGGAATTTGAGGAGGTTTGCAACACGTATAATGACTCAAATTGTAGCATGAACACCATTAGATTGAAGCTTTTTCCTTTTTCATTAAAAGATAAAGCTAAAACATGGCTACAAAATTTGAGACCCGGATCCATTCGTGCTTGGGATGAAATGCAACAACAATTTTTAAAGAAGTTTTTTCCATCCTGAGAACAAACTCTTTCAAAAGACAAATCATTACTTTCTCTCAAAAACCAGGAGAAACATTTTATCAATGTTGGGATAGGTATCGAGACTTGCTTAATACTTGCCCCCATCATGGTTTTGAAACATGGAGATTAGTTTCACATTTTTATGAAGGATTAACACCTAGAGATAGGCAAATGGTTGAATTGATGTGCAATGGAACTTTTAAGGATAAAGACCCTAATGAAGCAATGGAGTACTTAGATTTGCTAGCTGAAAATGCACAAAATTGGGACACTAGAGGTACTTATGAGGCACCAAGTAAAACCCAACCTCATACATCTAGTGGGGGTATGTACAACCTTAGGGATGATCATGACCTCCAAGCCAAGTTTGCATCTTTAGCTAAAAAAGTCGAAGCGCTAGAATTGAAAAAGAGTGGTCAATTAAAATCTGTTCAAGACATTGCATGTCAAATCTCCGTGAAACCAACGAACATTCAACCAATGACTGTCCAACCTTGCCTTCTTTTAAAGAATGTCTCCATGAACAAGCCCATGCATTAAACGGTTTTCAAAGGCCCAATCATAACCCATATTCACAAACATATAACCCTGGTTGGAGAAATCATCCAAATTTCGGTTGGAAGAGTGAGAACAATAATGCTCAAACTTCACAGCCACCGTTTCAAGCACATCATAATTTCCAAAATTCTCATGGATATGCACCTCCTTATGCTCCCCCTCCTAGAAGAAATCTTGAGGAAACATTGCATGCATTTATGGAAAAGCAAGAGGCAATTAACACTCAACTTGCTCAAAGCATGACAGATTTTAAAGATACTCTTGCAAAATTGACATCTGCCCTCAGTCTCCAAGAGAAAGGTAAGTTTCCATCTCAACCACAACAAAATCCCAAGGGGCAATACAATGCGAATGCAAGTAGTTCGGGAAGCCAACACATGGATCACGTAAAATCGGTCATCACTCTTCGTAATGGTAAGGTTATTGAAAAACCCATTCTTGAACCTTGTGAGAATGATGATGAATCAATCTCTGAGGGTAAGGAAGGGGTTGAATCTAATCATTGCAAAGAAAAGACTGATTCTCCGCAAGCACTTCCATTTCCTCATGCCATGGCCAAACAAAGGAAAGTCAATCACAACTCGAAATCTTTGAAACTTTCAAACAGGTAAGGATCAATATACCTTTTGGATGCTATTAAACAGGTTCCTTCTTATGCTAAATTTTTAAAAGATCCGTGCACCTTGTGAAGAGAAAACTGAATGTGAAAAAGAAAGCCTTTTTAGCCGAACAAGTAAGTGCCATTCTTCAGAACAATAATGCATTGAAATATAAAGACCCTGGTTGTCCTACAATTTCATGCTTTATTGGAGAACATAAAATTGAAAGAGCTTTACTTGATCTTGGAGCTAGTGTGAATTTACTTTCATATTCAGTTTTTCAAAGTCTCAATCTAGGTGAGTTAAAACCAACTTACGTGACTCTTTTACTTGCCGATAGATCCGTAAAAGTGCCTAGAGGAATAGTTGAAGATGTGTTAGTACAAGTCGATAAGTTCATTTATCCTGTGGATTTTATTGTCTTGGACACACAACCTGTTGAAGCATGTAATTCATTTCCTGTTATTTTAGGGCGTCCATTTCTTGCAACTTCTAATGCATTGATTAATTGTAGGAATGGACTGATGAAGCTATCTTTTGGAAACATGACATTGGAGATGAATATTTTCAACATTTGCAAGCAACCTAGAGATGATAATGATTTACAAGAAGTAGATTTTATTGAAGAATTGGTTTATGATCAATTTGAATCTACTTTGAGTAATACTGAGTTTGATGATTTGCAAATGACTTATTCTCGGGGAAGAAATCACGGATGAAAAAGACACCGAAAATGTTGATGCGAATCTTTTGTCAAGAGCGACAACAGATTCGATATCGACATCACACCAACCGATGATTACTTTCCGACAAATCCTTACTTTCTCTTAGTTCAATGCCTTGGTTTGCTAAAAATATCAATTTCCTTGCCTCGGGAGATTTGCCAACTCATTGGAGTACCGAAGATAAAGGAAAGTTTTTGAACGAAGTGAAGAAATTTTATTGGGATGACCCTTACTTATTCGAATATTGTCCTGATCAAATATTTCGAAGATGCATTCCTGACAATGAGGTAAGTAATGTCATTAAATTTTGTCATTCTGAAGCATGTGAGAGTCATTTCGTCAAAAAAGACCATTGCGAAAATCTTTCAAAATGGATTTTATTGGCCCACCATGTTCAAGGACACGCATGCATTCTCGCAAAGCTTGTGAAAATTGTCAAAAGTCGGGATTTATTTCAAAACATAAGGAATCTTTAGATAATCTTCTATTGACTTTGGAGACATATCCTGGTGGAGATGTGCATTGTGCATTTCAAGACTTATGACCCCATTTCCATAAAGAACGTGATCGACTTAGTCTTGGGAATCGACTATAAAAGATCCTGTTTGCCGGTTTTAAGAAAACTGGATGGGAAGCCTATCCCCGACCCATAGAGGGCGTTTAAGCCGTTCTTGGACGTAAAACCAAGGGAAGATGTGAGCCACAATCACAACTACGATTTGAGTCCGAGTTTGTAAAAATTTATGTCTTTCAGTTTTATTAATAGCATAATATTTTTTTCTCGTTCGTTATTTCTTATATTTGTTTAAGTGTGTTTCAGGTTTGTCAGTGTTCGTTGTTTCAGGTGATGTCTTCTATACTCTATCTTTCTACCTTAGGACATTGAGGACAATGTCTCGTTTTGGTTGGGGGGAGAGGGTAGTAGTAATTAAAAAAAAAAAAAAAAAAAAACTAACCAACTAACTATTTTTGTTTTAAAAACCATTTGGCAAAGCTGTTATTACTAGGATGGCAGAGTAAGGGGGAATGACTCTTGAGACGCATCTTAGTAAACATTTTCTAATGGTTATTTGCAATATTCATAACAAGGCCTATTAGAATACTTCTTGAAATATTCGGGTTTACAAACTCTCACATTGTTATCACTTGGTTACCGCTCATATACTCATTTAACAAATATTCTTAAACCTTCATTTTCACACACACACTTTAACATATGATTATGGGTTGCACATTGGATTATTACATTATTTATGTTCTTTTGTTAAAGGTAACAACTAAGGGATAGGGATAGTCTTTAATTTGCAAAAAAAAAAAAAAACAAAAAAACAAAAAAACAAAAAAAAAAAAACACAAAAAAAAACAAAAAAGAAGAAGAAGAAAATGATGATAATAAAAACGTAGATAAGTTTGATTTCGTAGCCTCCCTAACCTAAGCAATTAAGCCCGAAGGGGTGTTTTAACACCTAATACCCTAAAGTCAACTGACTTGGGAGCTATTGGCCCAAAGCTTGTTACATGGGTTAAGGAGAAAAGCTTAAGGGAATCAAACATTGCACTATCTACGTACCAGTATCTCGCAACCCGAGTTACTAAGCTCGTAGGGGTGTCTCAACACCTAATGCCCTAAGACCAACTGGTCTGGGAGTCATTAGCCGAAAGCTCGTTACATGGGTTAAAGATGCATTGTGTTTTAAGTTATATGTATATATATTAAAAAAAAAAAAATCCCAACCCAAGGAAGTTAACCTTAAACATTAGAACAAAATATTGTTTTCTTCCAATAAAAGCCCCATTATCTATGTTTCATACATTGAGCACATAACAAGGAAGGTTTATTAATATTTTGTTTAAGAGGTATTGAGCAGATATATAAAATTTAATGAGAGTTTGTTTATCTGGATAGATTAATGGAAGTTGAATGATGAATGCCTTGCTTTATGGAATTTGCAAATTGTTTTTCTATTTTAACGCCTTAATTACTAGGGACTAGTAATAAGCTGGTTGGGGGGTGTGATTAGTACTTAAAAGTGCATTTTTATCAAGGTTTTATATCATCATTTTGCACTTAAAGTATCAATAACTCCTTAACTAAAGCATGTTTTATAATAACATATCTAATTACATAAGATACCTTTAATTTATGGTAAATGTTCATCTTAAATGCAGGCCTATCACATAAATGAAAGAATTGATTGATGAGTTGAAGTACTGGCGAAACCGAAAGGATAAAAAGATGGCCAAAGAGATCTTGGTGCAGTCCAAATTGGAACACAGTTCGGTAATTAGGTCATATCTGGAGCTGTAGATCTTGGATTTAGGTCCATTTTATATGGATTGAAAGATAAGACATAGGCCTACAACTTTCATGTGGAGGCCAAGATTTAACAAGGCCGTTTTCAAGTCCAAATTGTAGCAACAACAAAGAAGTCCGAATTTGTCCTGCAGCCCAGACACTGTTCAGTGTTCAGCCCATATCTCAAGTTCTAGAAGTCCAAATGATCTCAAATTTTTACCCTGGAAAGATGAGACAATTTCCTAGAACTTTCATGATTCAAGTTTGTTCAAATTATGACGTCATCAATGACGTTTTTGGCAGACAAGAAGATAAGAATTGTCACCAAGTCAAGATGTGGCCACCCACTCATCAATTAGTCAACAAATCAATAGTTCCGAATTTTGGCCTATAAAAGGAGGCATTTGCCATGTATTTAGGCATCTTGGTGTTCAGATCAAGATCATGTTCTTGCTTTCTCTCTTTATATTTTGTAATGCTTAAGTTTTGCTTATATTAATCTCTTGCTTATGCTTTTCATTTCCTTTCCTTGTTTATTTATGTTTCTTTTTTTCATTATGTTTAACTAAGTTTATTATGTCAAGGTGAAAAGGGTACACTAATGGTGTAAGAATAAGTATAATATAAACTTAACATGGACCTTAATGTTGGATACTAACATGCTTTATATTTGCTATCTTGTTCACTTTTAATACTTTGCTTGTTAAATGGTTAATCTAGATTTATGTTGTATAACATTTGGTACAACAAATACTTGGTACTTTCATAGCCCATACCTGTATGGTATAACCGACACCCGAGCTATGAAAGGAACTTGATTTGTTGTTAACATAAGTTATAATCATGAATGCCGACAACATTTACAAGTATTAGCATTATTCGAATAAGATAACTAATGTAATCATGTTAACAATTTATAATCGATTGGAACCTCCTTTGTGTGTGGTTTCCAATTGAATAATAAGAGTTTATACTATACTTGTTTGATGTACCATTAGTGGATCCTCTAACCTTGACATTTGTTGTTATCATTGTTTAATCCTTACGTTAATCTTCCATCTCAAAGTTCTCATCGACTTCTTCCTCTTCTTCTTCACTGTTATTATTATTATTGTTGTTGTTGTTGTTATTGTTACTCTTGTATTATTGTTATCTATAATTTATACAATTAACCTCCCCGTGGTTCGACTCCCGGTCTTGCTTAGGGTTATTTATTACTTCGACACTCCTGCACTTGGGAGAAGACATCAATCTTTTGGTCGTGTCAATCCCTGAATCAGTTCGTTGAGTATGTGCTTCGCCAATCAGTTCGCTTATGAGTCTGTGCTTAGGTGCATCAGTTCTTTGACGAGTCTGTGCTTCAGCGAATCAATTCCTTGACGAGGTTGTGTGGTGCATCGAATCCATTTGCTGATGAGTCTGTCCTTCAGCGAATTAGTTCCCTGACAAGGTTCTGAGGTCTAGGGAATCAGTTTGCTAACGAGTATATGCTTAAGTGAATCAGTTCGCTCACAAGTTGTGCTTCGACGAATCAATTCCCTGATAATATCATGCGGAGTAGGGAATCAGTTCGCTGATGAGTATATGCATCACCGAATCAGTATTGAGGAGTCTGCGCTTCGCCAATCAGTTCCCTCACGAGTCTGTGCTTCAGCGAACCAGTTCGATGACAAGTCTGTGCTTCAGCAAATCAGTTCGGCCACGAGGTTGTGTGGTACAACGAAGCAATTCACCGACGAGTCTGAGCTTCCACATATCAGTTCCTGATGAGGATGTGAGGTCTTGGGAATTAGTTCCCTGACAAGTTTGTGCTTTAGAAAATAAGTTTGATGACGAGTTTGTGCTTCGCGGATCAGTTTGCTGACGAGTTTGTGCTTCAACGGATAAGTTCGCTAACTAGTAGGTGCTTCAGCGTATCAGTACGGTGACGAGGTTGTGTGGTGTAGCAAAGCAGGTCGGTGACAAGTCTATGCTTCTTCGAATCAGTTCCCTCATAAGTCTGTGGTTCAGCGAATCAGTTTACTGACGAGGTTGTGTGGTGTATCACATTAGTTCACCGACGGGTCTGTACTTCAGCGAATCAGTTCGTTGATGAGTGTGTGCTTCACCGAATCAGTTCGCTCACAAGTGTGTGCTTCACCGAATCTGTTCTCTGACGAGGTGGTGTGGTGTAGGGAATTAGTTTGCTGGCAAGTATGCGCCTCATCGAATCAGTTCGCTGACGAGGTTGTGTGGTGCATCGAATCAGTTCGCTAATAAGTCTATGCTTTCGTATATTAGTTCGCTGATGAGGTTGTGAGGTCTAGGGAATCATTTCGCTGATGAGTTTGTGCTTCAGCGAATTAGTTCGGTGATGAGGTTGTATGGTGTAGGGAATTAGTTCGCTAACGAGTATGTGCATCCCTGAATCAGTTCGCTGAGGAGTCTGTTCTTCGCCGATCAGTTCCATGAAGAGTCGATGCTTCAGTGCATCACTTCCCTAACGAGTCGGTGCTTCAGCACATCAGTTCGTTGACGAGTCCAAGCTTCGCCGAATCGGTTCCTCACGTTTCCATGCTTGGCGAATCACTTCCCTGACGAGTCTCTCGCTTTAGCGAATCAGTTCACTGATGAGGTTGTGTGGTGCATCGAATCAGTTCGTTGACGAGTCCATGCTTCAGCGAATCACATCCTTTACGAGTCGGGGCTTCAGCGAATCAGTTTGCTGACGAGGTTGTGTGGTGCATCGAATCAATTTGTTGATGAGTTCGTGCTTCAGCCGAATTAAATCCCGATGAATCGGGGCTTCGCGAATCGGTTCGCGACGAGGTTATGTCATGCATGGAATCAGTTTCGAGAGTCTTGGCTTTGTCGATCCGTTCGATGACGAGTCTGTGCTTCACCGATCAGTTCCCTGGCGAGTTTGTGCTTCAGCGTATCGGTTTGATGATGAGTCTGTGCTTCAGTGAATCAGTTTGGTGACGAGGTTGGGTGGTGCAGCGAAGCATTTCGCTGATGAGTATGTACATCACTGAATTAGTTTCACTGATGAGTATGTACATCACTGATCAGTTCCTTGACGACTCTGCTCTTTAGCGGATCAGTT
The DNA here is from genome assembly GCA_019202695.1 of Populus x sibirica. NCBI lineage: Eukaryota > Viridiplantae > Streptophyta > Magnoliopsida > Malpighiales > Salicaceae > Populus > Populus x sibirica. Next base: position 47,403 of record JAGMVL010002300.1, read on the forward strand.
CACTGAAGATTAGGTGCTTCAACATATCAGTTCGGTGACGAGTTTGTGCTTTAGTGCATCAATTCGGTGATGAGTCTATGCTTCACCGATCAGTTCCCTGGCGAGTTTGTGCTTCCACCGATCAGTTCACTGATGAGTCTGTGCTTCAGTGAAGTAGTTCCTTGACGAGGTTGTATGGTGCATCAAATCAGTTCGCTAACGAGTCTGTGCTTTAGCGAATCACTTCCATAACGAGGTTGTGGGGAGTAAGGAATCAGTTCGCTGACAAGCATGTGCATCACCGAATCAGTTCGCTGAGGAGTCTACTCTTCATCGATCAGTTCCCTGACAAGTTTGTGCTTCTGCGAATCAGTTCGATGATGACTCTGTGCTTCAGTGAATAAGTTCGGTGATGAGGTTGTGTGGTGCATCGAATCAGTCCACTGACGAGTCGGCGCTTCAGCGCATTAGTTCGCTAACAAGTCCGTGATTCAGCGAATCAGTTCCCTAATGAGTTGTGCTTCAGCGAATCAGTTTACTGACTAGGTTGTGTGGTGCATCAAATCAGTTCGCTGATGAGTCTATGCTTTAGCAAAGTAGTACCCTGACGAGGTTATGAGGTCTAGGGAATCAGTTCGCTGATGAGTCTATGCTTCAACGAATCAGTTCGGTCACAAGTTTGTTGATGCGATCCAACCATCAAAACATCCATTGGAGGTTCTAGTTGGTCCAGTTACTAGGCTTAGGGCTAAGAAGTTCAAAGAATCAAGCCTTGATTAATTTGATTCATGTTCAAGAGGGGCTTGTTGGTGGAACCAGGACCATTACACAAGGATTGGGAGAAGAAGACTAGATTCAGATAGTTTGACCTTTCGTTACTCTTTTGCTCCTAACTGGAGCTACAGATCGAATTTTGATGTGATTCTAGTTGAGCTGGAAACTAGACTTCCATAACTTTCCAACGGTATATGGCACGCCTTCTAATTCATTAAGACGAGAGAGAACCATCCATTTTAAGTTGGGTCTGGCTGCTGCCAAACCAAATGCGGAAAGAACGAACTTTACCTAATTAGTTGGGCTATTGAACTTTAATTATTTTGAGAGGAGACAATTTGTTTGGGTTTTAGACTTGTTTATTTTGTTTATTTTAATTAGTTTGGGCTAGTTTTAGCTTGGATTGATTATTATTTAAATTGGGTTTATGTGAGACCCATTAGGGAAACTAAGGTTTTGGCTTGGAGTTTAAATACTCTTTAGGAATAATTTTATGTGAGACTTATGATGATATTTTCACAATTGTAGCCGAGTTTTGGTTTCTCAATCTTGTTTCTTGATTGAACTTTTAAGTCTTCAAAGAATTGACCATTCTTTGTTGTGAATTTATACTTCCTTTGCTCGTCTCCAGGTGTAGGCGTTGTGATCGAATTGGTTTATAGTCTTGTTGCCTTGGAGCAAGTCTTCCATTGTGATAAGTGATTAGTACTTAAAACTGCATTTTTATCAAGGTTTTATATCATCATTTTGCACTTGAAGTATCAATAACTTTTTAACTAAAGCATGTTTTATAATAACAAGTTTGATACTATAAGATACCTTTAATTTATGGTAAATGTTCATATTAAATGCAGACATATCACATAAATGAAAGAATTGATTGATGAGTTGAAGTGCGAAATTGAAAGGACAAAGAGAGGGGGTGAACTTAGAAAAGAGATGTTGGTGCAGTCCAAACTAGAACACTATTTGGTAATTGGGTCATATCTGGAGTTGTAGTTCTTGGATTTAGGTCCATTTTATATGGATGGAAAGCTAAGACATAAGCCTACAACTTTCATATGGAGCCCAAGATTTAAAAAGGCCGTTTTCAAGTCCAAATTATAGCAACAACAAAGAAGTCTGAATATGTCCTGCAACCTAGACACTGTTCAGTGTTTAGCCCATATCTCGAGTTCTAGAAGTCCAAATGACCTCATCTTTTTTTTCCTGGAAAGCTGAGACAATTTCATAGAACCTTCGTGAGAGAATATGTTCAAATTCTGATGTTATCAATGATGGTTTTGGCAGAAAAAAAGATAAGGATTGTCACCAAGTCAAGATGTGGTCACTCACTCAACAATTAGTTAACAAATCAATAGTTCTGAATTTTGGCCTATAAAAGGAGGCATTTGCCATGTATTTAGGCATCTTGGTTTTCAGATCAAGATCAAGCTCTTGCTCTCTCTTTATATTTTGTAATGCTTAAGTTTTGCTTATATTAATCTCTTGCTTATGCTTTTCATTTGCTTTCCTTGTTTTTTTATGTTTCTCTCTTTCATTATGTTTAGCTAAGTTTATCATGTCAAGGTGAAAAGGTTACACTAATGGTGTAAGAATAAGTATAATATAAACTCAACATGGACCTTAATGTTTGATACTAACATGTTTTATATTTGTTATCTTGTTCACTTTTAATACTTCGCTTGTTAAATGGTTAATCTAGATTTATGTTGTATAACAAATACTTGGCACTTTCATATCCCAACCGTATGGTATAACCGACACATGTGCTATGAAAAGAACTTGATTTGTTGTTAACATAAGTTATAATCATGAACGGCTGACAATATTTACAAGTCTTAGCATTATTCGAATAAGATAACTAATGTAATCATGTTAACAATTTATAATCCGATTGGAACCTCCTTTGTGTGTAGTTTTCAGTTGAGTAATAAAAAGAGTTTATACTATACTTGTCTGAAATACCATTAGTGGATCCTCTTACCTGGACAATTATTTTATCCTTATTTAATCCTTACATCAATATCGCATATCAAAGCTCTATTTAAACTTATTATTATTGTTTTTGTTGTTATTGTTGTTATTATCTATAATTTATACAATTAACCTCTCTGTGGTTCGACCTTGGTCTTGCCGGGTTATTTATTACTTTGACACTCCTGCACTTGGGAGAAGACATCAATCTTTTGGTTGTGTCAAGTTTTTGGCGTCGTTCTTTGGGGAGGTAAATTCTTGTACAAATTATAATATTTATTTTATTATCTCTTTTCACTTTTCATGTATCTAACTTTGTTTCTTTTGTTTTGTGTCCTTTTCTTTTGCTTTCTTCTTCCTTTTATTCTCTTCCTACACATGCATGAGAGTCTGGTCACGTACATTAAGTGGTAGACTTTGTAGGGTATCCTCATCATTTTCATAATGAGAATAACCGAGTGAGAACACTTAGAGACCACATGAATCCCACAAGAACAAGTGCACCCTCATGTATAGTTTTTCCTCTTGATGCATCTTGTTGCGATGTCGCGGTCGCACAAATTAATTACCCTAGCTTAAAACACACAAGATAGTATAGAGCAAGCAAGGGGTCGATCCCACGAGGAAGTTTCAAGTCAGATTTTTATGTTGTACGCTATGTAATTGGAGGGATTTGGTTTGTGATTATCTAAACTATGGTAGCAATTAAACTAGCAAATGAAATCAATTAAAACCGAAACTTATTAAGAAAACAAACCTTGGTCGCAAGCACACATCCACCAACGAAAATTAGAACCGATCCTTGAAACAAAAATTGCGAGTTTATGTTCGAAATTTTATCTTTTCTTAACGTTGATTAATTAACGGATCCGCCGTATAACTAATCCTAACCAACAAATAATCAAAGTGTCCGCACTAATGATTCAATTTAATGGTAGCTTTAAGAACTAGATAATTTCATCAAGATTAACATACAAGTTGTCCGCAGCTTGTGTCACTTTGTTCAAATGTTCTCCCTAAGTTCAATAACGTAGTTCCGCCACAATTATCAAGCTTAGTTGCTTCACAAGTTCATATATCACAACTCCGGTTTTGATATTAAACTTAGCAATAGATTGTTCACAACAATAACTTAAGTCCGCTCTAGCAATCATCAACAACAATCATAGGAAATATGCATAGGAAAACAATCATACTCATTCATAACATAAACTGAAAATAAAAGGAAGAATAAATCTCACGGTTCTTGAAGTCCGAAGGTTTGTTGTGTCCTTGCAACCAAGAAAAGAGCTTAGCCTTGCATAACTATTGAACAACTACTTCTAAAGAATGAAAAGAGCATGATTTTTTGGGTTTGTAGAGGAGAGAATTTGTGTTTATTCTTTGCTGGCCGCCGCCTCCTTCGCTCTCCCTCTTTTCGTTGGCTGCCGCCTCCTTTTCGCTCTCCCTCTTTTTCGCTGGCATGCTGCCCTTCTCTCTTTCTTTTTATATGCTAAGAAACCCTAGTCTCTATTTTACAAAATAATCCTTCCTTAAGTTGACAGTTTACATTTAAGTACTTCAATAACTATTTTTCCTAAACCGGAGAAATAGCCTTGCATGAAATCTTCAAACTCTGACTTAGAGGAGCTAAATTGCTGATATAAAAACTTGGATGTCGGTTTAGATGCTTCGGAATGTAATTTGGACTCGTTTCTTCACGAAACTTGTTTGCTGGCAGAATTCAGTTGTCATCTTTGGAAAATCATATCTCACTCATATGACATCGTTTTTGGCTGAAATTTGGAGCGTGGATAGGCCTTTGAATTCGGAATCCAAGAAAATTGATTTTGCATCAATTGGACTTCCTTAGCTCTAGATATTAAATTTTGAATGGCTAAAGGTCCACATTGGCAGAATGCGAGATTTGACTTTGCAGGATGTGATTTCCATGATCTTTCTCCTTTTATTTTTCTTGCATTACATTTCCAGAAAGGTATGGATGTTAGATTTTTAGTGCCATTGGAATCACTTCATTTCGATCTCTAGAACTCATGCTCTGCACAAAACATCGACTGAACGTCAAATCTGCCAATTACCTCCAATTTACTCCTTTTTGCATCTTTCATCCAAAAATGCCTTCAAAACATAAAACAAAGAATATCAAGGCATTTTATATATAAAACATGGACAAAACATTAGGTAGATATGGGTGAAACTATCGAATAATATGGTTACATCACATCTCATTTTAATTTTAAGCCAGGCATTATTCAACTTTTACCTTCTTTTCATGGCTTAGATTTAGAAAATCCATACTTGCATTTAAGGGAATTTGAGGAGGTCAGTAACACCTATAATGACTCAAATTGTAGCATGAACACCATTAGATTAAAGCTTTTTTCTTTTTCATTAAAAGATAAAGCTAAAACATGGCTACAAAATTTGAGACCTGGATTTATTCGTGCTTGGGATGAAATGCAACAATAATTTTTAAAGAAGTTTTTTTCATCTCACAGAACAAACTCTTTCAAAAGAAAAATCATCACTTTCACTCAAAAACCAGGAGAAACATTTTACCAATGTTGGGATAGGTACCGAGACTTGCTTAATACTTGCCCTCATCATGGTTTTGAAACATGGAGATTGGTTTCACATTTTTATGAAGGGTTAACACCTAGAGATAGGCAAATGGTTGAATTGATGTGCAATGAAACTTTTGAGGATAAAGACCCTATTGAAGCAATGGAATACCTAGACTTGTTAGTTGAAAATGCACAAAATTGGGACACTAAAGGCACTTATGAGGCACCAAGTAAAACCCAACCTCATACATCTAGTGGAGGTATGTACAACCTTAGGGAAGATCATGACCTTCAAGCCAAGTTTGCATCTTTAGCTAGAAAAGTTGAGGCACTAGAATTAAAAAAGAGTGGTCAACTAAAATCTGTTCAAGACATCGTGTGTCAAATTTGTGAAACCAATGACTGTCCAACTTTGCCTTCTTTTAAGGAATGTCTCTATGAACAAGCACATACTTTAAACAGTTTTCAAAGGCCCAATCATAACCCATACTCATAAACATACAATCCTGGTTGGAGAAATCACCCAAATTTCAATTGGAAGAGTGATAACAATAATGCACAAACTTCACAGCCATCGTTTCAAGCACACCATAATTTCCAAAATTCTCATGGATATGCACCTCCTTATACTCCACCTCCTAGAAGAAATCTTGAGGAAACATTGCATGCATTCATTGAAAAGCATGAGACAATCAACACTCAACTTGCTCAAAGCATGACAGATTTTAAAGATACTCTTGCAAAATTGACATCTGCTCTCAGTTTTCAAGAGAAAGGTAAGTTTCCATCTCAACCATAGCAAAATCCAAAGGGGCAATACAATGCAAATGCAAGTAGTTTTAGAAGCCAACATATAGATCAAGTCAAATCAGTCACTACTCTTCGCAGTGGTAACGTTATTGAAAAACCCATTATTGAACCTTGTGAGAAAGATGATAGTCAATCTTTGAGGGTAAGGAAGGGGTTGAATCTGAACATTATAAAGGAAAGACTGATTCCCCGCCAACACTTCCATTTCCTCATGCCATGACCAAACAAAGGAAAGTCAATCATAACTCGAAATCTTTGAAACTTTCAAAAGGTAAGGATCAATATACCTTTATTGGATGCTATTAAACGAGTTCCTTATGCTAAATTTTTGAAAGATTTGTGCCTTGTGAAGAGAAAACTGAATGTGAAAAAGAAAGCCTTTTTAGCCGAACAAGTAAGTGCCATTCTTCATAACAATAATGCTTTGAAATATAAAGACTCTGGTTGTCTTACAATTTCATGCTTTATTGGAGAACATAAAATTAAAAGAGCTTTACTTGATCTTGGGGCTAGTGTGAATTTACTTCCATATTCGCTTTTTCAAAGTCTCAATCTAGGTGACTTAAAACCAACTTCGTAACTCTTTTACTTGCCGATAGATCCGTAAAAGTGCCTAGAGGAATAGTTCAAGATGTGTTAGTACAAGTCGATAAATTCATTTACCCTGTGGATTTTATTGTCTTGGACACAACCTATTGAAGCATGTAATTCATTTCCTGTTATTTTAGGATGTCCATTTCTTACAACTTCTAATGCATTGATTAATTGTAGGAATGGACTGATGAAGCTATCATTTGGAAACATGAGATTAGAGATGAATATTTTTAACATTTGCAAGCAACCTGTAGATGATAATGATTTACAAGAAGTAGATTTTATTGAAGAATTAATTTATGATCAACTTGAATCTACTTTGAGTAAAATTGAGTTGGATGAATCTGAAGATTTGCAAATGATTTATTCTCAGGAAGAAATCATGGATGAAAAAGACACCGAAAATGTTGATGCAGATCTTTTGTCAAAAGTGACAACCGATTCAACATTCGACATCACGCTAATCGACGTTACTTTCCTGATGAATCCTTACTTTCTCTTAGTTCAATACCTTGGTTTGCTAAAAATATCAATTTTCTTGCTACAGGAGATTTGCCAGCTCATTGGAGTACCAAAGACAAAGGAAAGTTTTTGAACGAAGTGAACTTTTATTGGGATGACCCTAACTTATTCAAATATTGTCCTGATCAAATATTTCAAAGATGCATTGCGGACAATGAGGTAAGTAGTGTCATTAAACTTTGTCATTCTGAGGCATGTGGGAGTCATTTCTCGTCAAAAAAGACGACTGCAAAAATCTTACAAAATGGATTTTATTGGCCCACTATGTTCAAGGACACGCATGCATTCTGCAAAACTTGTAAAAATTGTCAAAAAGTTGATACTAGTCAAAAAGTTTTGCTTTATAATTTTCGACTCCATTTATTTCCTGGAAAGCTAAGATCGAGATGGAGTGGTCCATTTATTGTGAAACATGTGTATCCTTATGGGGCAAGTGATATCGAGAATCCAAAGAATGGCAATGTTTTCAAGGTAAATGGACATCATTTGAAAGTTTACTTTGATAATTTTTCAGTTGAAAATGACTCTATTGAATTGAGTGATCCTGTATATAAAGAATGATTCTTTTTCTCACATTGTTTTGTGTTTCGTTTTGGTATGAACTTTGTTTTGCTAGTCTCTCTCACCCCGGTCAAATGGCGGATAACGGTAGTCCGTGACTTCAGTCGATTCTTTCAGTTTCCCATAATAACTGATATCTGTATATATTTGTGCAATACTTTGCTCTTTCTCTCTTCTTTAATGCTCTTCTCCAATTCTCATTTGAAAATGGACACCACTCTTGAAAAATTGAAAAAGTACTTTCCCGCTCTGCATCAAAATGCTATTATAAAAATTTATCATGCTAGGTGTACAAGATTGAGGTTGTTAATGAATCATGGAATTCCTGAAGATATTCATTGGCTGATTGAAGCAAAGGTCGATTATCGAGTGAGTCCTCCAATTCTTTCATCTCATATATGCCCGAAACAGGTAAAAGCACTTTTGCAAAGAAACGTCGTGCAAAACGATTGAAAGTCGTCACGAGATGTGCCAGATGAACTTGTAATGCAACTTGTCGCTCTTTAGGAATGGTATCTATAAACCGTGAAGATAAAATACAATTCATTAAGGATGCCTTAAGTAAGGGGTCTTTAGATAATCTTCTATTAACCCTTGAGACGCATCCTAGTAGAGATGTGCATCGTGCAATTTATGATTTATGGCCACAATTCCATAAAGAACATGATCGACTTAGTCTTGGGAATTTGACTATAAAAGACCTTGTTTGCCAATTTTTAAGAAAACTGGATGGGAAGCCTATCCCCGACCTATAAAGGGAGTTTAAGCTGTTCTTGGACGTAAAACCAAGGGAAGATGTGAGCTACAATCACAACTACCTGTACATACACATGCCTTTTCAAAATAAATAAATACATAGAGAGAGTGAGACTCTAGCTGGCCTACATATATGTGGTGTGATTGCATTTTCAATTGCTTATCTATAAAATCTTCTTTTCCTTCCCTTCGTTTCTACTCAACCCATACATTCAACAAATATAGAAGTGTGTAGAAATGGCAGGTTCCTCAAGTCATCACATTAGAAATATTTGTGTTTTTGGTGGATCCAGTCCTGAGAAAGAAAATGAGTTTTTAGAATCAGCAAATCATCTTGGTCAAGTTACGTACCTATGTTAGAGAATAAGTGTGGAAACTTCTCCTTCATCTCAAATTCTCTTTCCCATGTTTCTTCTTCTATTCAAGAGCTTCTCCATAATACTCTCACCAAGGGAACTCTCTTATTCCTCAACAACTTCTCATCTCGATCTAAGATCTTGACGGGCTTAGTTTTCATGGTTAGATCCCCTTTAATCTTCAAAGGAACCTGTGGCAATACCCTTGAAGGGTCTATCTTGGCCTTTCGCAACAATGACACATGGAACACATTGTGAATCTTATCCAAATAAACCAACAATTCTAATTGATAAGCAACAGGCCCAATTCTTTCCTTAATCTCAAAAGGGGCAATATATCTCAGGGCTAATTTCCCTTTTACTCCAAATCGAATGATGTCTTCTTCGGCGATCTACGTAACTTTTTTGTCTATCCTAAGCTTCCTTCATCCTCTTTTTGATCACCCTCACCTTGTCAGTTGTCAGTTGCACCATTTCAGGTCCCAAAAGCTTCCTTTCTCCTATTTCCTCCTAACAAAATGGGGTACAACATTTCCTCCCAGACAATGCTTCATATGGAGCCATACCAATAGTAGTTTGGTGGCTATTATTATAAGTAAACTCCACAAGGGTAGAAGATCCTCCCAATTCCCTCCAAACTCCAGCACATAGGACCTTAGGAGATCCTCCAGAGTTTGAATGGTCCTTCCAGATTGACCATCCATCTGAGGATGAAATGTCGTGCTCAGATTCAACTTTGTCCCCATTGCCTGTTGTAAGCTAGGCCACAACCTCGATGTGAACCTTGGATCCCGATCCGATATAATTGAAATTGGCACTCCATGAAGTCTGATTACTTCATTTACATACACTTCACGATGGTCGGATTGCGAGTTATGGTACTTTTGAGCTGGTGTTCTTGCCTAGCGCGAACCGGCCTACTCCAGGGTCCCGGTCACGCTTCCCTGAGCTCGGCGATGCTCGAACTGCCGAGATGCTCGCCATCGCTCTGCGATCCTCCTCGCGGGCACCTTCGAAGCGCTTATAGGAATTGTGCGTGCATGGGCTAACAGGTGCGATCATACTAGTACTAATGCACTAGATCCCATCGAACTCCACGGTTAAACGTGTTTGGGCGAGAGTAGTGCTAGGATGGGTGATCTCCGGGAAGTCCTCGTGTTATACCCCTCCTTTTTTCCGGCTCCCCGACCCTTTTTTTTTTGGGTCTCCTACTCCCCTACCACTCATTTCCTCACCTTTCCTTTCCTGCATAGCGTCCCTGCCCGCTAAGAGGAGGGGCGTGGTGATTCGCCCGAGAGGAGCAAGGGACGGGGTAGAAGAGTGAAAGTCTCATGGCTCGGGGCGAGGACGTCAAGATGCGCGGTCTACGTAGCGATTCCACTTTGCTACTAAAAGGGAATCAGACTCCGGAAGCTCGTGTAAAAATCTAGGAGTGATCTGACGGTTGGATCGCAGGTTATGGCCCTTCGGAGCCCGTGTTCTTGCTCGGCACGAACCGGCCCGCTTTGGGGTCCCAGTCGCGCTTCCGTGACCCGACGGTGCTTGAATCACAGTGATGCCTGCTATTGCTCTGCGATCCTCCTCGCGGGAGCCTTTGAAGCACTTATAGGAATTGCGCGTGCCTGGCCTCATGGGTGCGATCATACCAGCACTAGTGCACCGGATCCCATCAGAACTTTGCAGTTAAACATGCTTGGGCGAGAGTAGTACAAGGATGGGTGACCTCTTGGGAAGCCTCGTGTTGCACCCTTCCTTTTTGCCAGTTCCCCGATCCTTCTTTTTTTGGTCTTCAAATCCCCTACCACTCATTTCCTCACCTTTCCTTTCCTGCACGGCGTCCCTGCCCGCCGAGAGGAGGGGCGTGGTGATTCTCCTGAGAGGAGCAAGGGACAGGGCAGAAGAGTGAAAGGCCCATGGCTCTAGGGCGAGGACATCAAGATCTGGCGGTCTGTGTAGCGATTCCATTGCTACTATAAGGGAATCGAACTCTGGAAGCTCCTATAAAAATCTAGTCACAATCTGACGGTCGGATCGCAGGTTATGGCCCTTTGAAGCTGATGTTCTTGCCCAGCGCGAACCATCTCGCTCTGGGGTCCCTATCGTGCTTCCCCGAGCCGGCGGTGCTCGAACCGCCAAGACGTCTGCCATCGTTCTCCGGTCCTCCTCGTGGGCGCCTGCGACGCGGTTATAGGAATCGGGCATGCATGTCCTCACGGGTGCAACCATCCCAGCACTAATGCAACGGATTCCATCAAACATGCTTGGGCGAGAGTAGGACTAGGATGGGTGACCTCCTGGGAAGTCCCTGGGTGCATCCCTTCTTTTTGTCGGTTCCCCGACCCTTCTGTTTTTAGTCTCCTGCTCCCCTTCCATTTATTTCCTCACTTTTCCTATCCCGCACGGCGTCCCCTGCCCGCCGAAAGGAGGAGCGCGATGATTCACCTGAGAGGAGCAAGGGACAGGGCAAAAGACTAAAAGGCCTATTGCTCGGGGGCGAGGACGTCAAGATCCGGCGGTCTGCGTAGCGATTCCATTGCTACTATAAGGGAATCGGAATCCGGAAGCTCCTGTAAAAATCTGGGTGCGATCCGACAGTCATAAAATTCAAAACTATTGATTTGTTGACTAATTGATGAGTGGGTGGCCACATCTTGACTTGGTGACAATTCTTATCTTCTTGTTTGCCAAAAACATCATTGACAACATCATAATTTAAACAGACTTAAATCATAAAAGTTCTAGGAAATTGCCTCAGCTTTCCAGGGTAAAAATTTGAGATCATTTGGACTTCTAGAACTCTTGATATGGGCTGAACACTGAACAGTGTCTAGGCTACAGGACAGATTCAGACTTCCGCAGTTTAAGGTGCTTGGGAAAGAGTAGTACTAGGATGGGTGACCTCTGAGAGGAGCAAGGGACAGCGCAGAAGAGTGAAAGGCCTATGGCTCCTGGGCAATGACGTCAAGATCTAAAGATCCAGCGGTTTGCATAGTGATTCCGTAGCTACTCCGGGCCACGGTCGCGCTTCATCGAGACGGCAGTGCTCGAACCGCCGCGACGCCTACCATCGCTCGATGATACTCCTCGCGGGCGCCTTCGAAGCCTTATAGGAATTGCGCGTACATGGCCTCACGAGTGCGATCATACGAGCACTAATGCATGGGTCTCCTGCCCGCCGAGAGGAGGGGCGCGGTGATTTGCCCGAGAGGAGCAAGGAACAAGACAAAAGAGTGAAAGGCCCATGGCTCCGGGGCGAGGACGTCAAGATCTAAAAATCCGACGGTCTGCATAGCGATTCCATGCTACTATAAGGCAATCGGACTCCGGAAGCTCCTGTAAAAATCTGGGCGCAATCCAACAGTTGGATCACGTGTTATGGCCCTTTGGAGCCGGTGTTCTTGCCCAGCGCGGACCGGCTCGCGCTCGTTCCCCGGTCGTGCTTCCTCGAGCCGGTGATGTTCGAACCGCCGGAACGCTTGCCATCGCTCTGTGATCCTCCTCGCGGGCGCCTTTGAAGCGCTTATAGGAATTGCGCATGCATGGCCTCACAGGTGCGATGAAACCAGCACTAATGCACCGGGTCCCATCAGAACTCTACAGTTAAACATGCTTGGGCGAGAGTAGTATTAGAATGGGTGACCTCATAGGAAGTCCTTGTGTTGCTCCCCTCCTTTTTGCCAATTCCTCGACCCGCCTCGACCCTTCTTTTTTTGGTCTCCTGCTCCCCTTCCCTTTATTTCCTCACCTTTCCTTTCCCGTACGCGTTCCTTGCCCACCGAGAGAAGGAGCGCGGTGATTCGCCCGAGAGGAGCAAGGGACGGGGCAAAATAGTCAAAGGCCCATGGCTCTGGGGCGATGACGTCAAGATCTAAAGATCTGGCGGTCTGCGTAGCGATTCCATGGCTACTATAAGGGAATCGGACTCCGGAAGCTCCTGTAAAAATCTGGGCGCAATCCTACAATCGGATTGCTGGTTATCACCCTTTTGAGCTGGTGTTCTTGCCCGGCGCGGACCGGCCCGCTCCGGGGTCCCAGTCGCGCTTCCTCGAGCAGGTGGTGCTCGAGCTGCCACGACGCCTGCCATCGCTCTTTGATCCTCCTCGCGGGGGCCTTCGAAGCTCTTATAAGAATTGTGCGTGCATGGGCTAACAGGTGTGATCATAACAACACTAATGCACTAGATCCCATCAAAACTCCGCAGTTAAACATGCTTGGGCGGGAGTAGTACTAGTATCGATGACCTCTTGGGAAGTCTTCGTGTTGCACTCCTCCTTTTTGCCAGTTCCCCGACCCACCTCGACCCTTCTTTTTTTGGTCTCCTGCTCCCCTTCCCTTTATTTCCTCACCTTTCCTTTCCTGCACGGCGGCCTATGCCCGCTGAGAGGAGGAGTGTGGTGATTTGCCCAAAAGGAGCAAGGGACAAGGCAGAAGAGTGAAAGGCTCATCGCTCCGGGGCGAGGACGTCATGATCTAAAGATGAAGCGGTCTGCGTAGCGATTCCATAGCTACTATAAGGAAATTGGACTCCAGAAGCTCCTGTAAAAATCTGGGCGCGATCCTATAGTCAAATTGCTGGTTATGGCCCTTTTGAGCTGGTGTTCTTGCCCGGCACGGTCCGGCCCGCTCCGGGGTCCCAGTCGCGCTTCCTCGAGCAGACGGTGCTCGAACTGCCACGACGCCTGCCATCGCTCTTCGATCCTCCTCGCGGGCGCCTTCGAAGCGCTTATAAGAATTGCGCGAGCATGGCCTTACAAGTGTGATCATACCAGCACCAATGCACCAGATCCCATCAGAACTCCACAGCTAAACGTGCTTGGGCAAGAGTAGTACTAGGATGGGTGACCTCCTGGGAAGTCCTCGTGTTGCACCCCATCTTTTTGCCAGCTTCCCCGACCCTTCTTTTTTTGGTCTCCTGCTCCCCTTCCCGTTACTTCCTCACCTTTCCTTTCCCGCATGCCATCCCGTTCCCGTCGAGAGGTGGGGCGCGGTGATTCGCCCGAGAGGAGAAAGGGAGAGGGCAGAAGAGTGCAAGGCCCATGGGTCTGAGGCGATGATGTTAGTATCTAAAGATACGGCGGTCTGCGTAGCGATTCCATTGCTACTATAAAGGAATCAGACTCCGGAAGCTCCTGTAAAAATCTAGGCGCGATCCGACCATCGGATCGCGGGTTATGGCCCTTTTGAGCTGGTGTTCTTGCGCGGCGCGGACCGGCCCGCTTCGGGGTCCCGGTCGCGCTTCCCAGAACCGCCGCGATGCCTGCCATTGCTCGGCGATCCTCCTCGCGGGGCTCCTTCGAAGCGCTTATAGGAAATGCGAGTGCATGGCCTCACGGGTGTGATCATACCAGCACTAATGCAACGGATCCCATCAGATCTCCGCAGTTAAATGTGCTTGGGCGAGAGTAGTACTAGGATGGGTGCCCTCTTGGGAAGTCCTAGTGTTGCACCCTTTCTTCTTGCCAGTTCCTCGACCCTTCTTTTTTTGGTCTCTGGCTCCCCTTTCAGTTATTTCCTCACCTTTCCTTTCCCGCACGGCGACCCGTGCTCACCGAGATGAGGGGCGCGGTGATTCGCCCGAGAGGAGAAAAGGACAGGGCAGAAGAGTGAAAGGCCCATGGGTCCGGGGCGATGATGTCAGTATCTAAAGATACAGCGGTCTGCGTAGCGATTCCATTGCTACTACAAGGGAATCGGACTCCGGAAGCTCCTGTAAAAAACTGGGCGCGATCCGACCGTCGGATCGTGGGTTATGGCTCGTTGGAGCCGGTGTTCTAGCGCGGCGCGGACCGGCCCGCCTCGGTGTCCCGGTCGCACTTCCCAGAACCGCCGCGACGCCTGCCATTGCTCGGCGATCCTCCTCGCGGGGCTCCTTTGAAGCGCTTAGAGGAAGTGTGCGTGCATGGCCACACTAATTAGTACTTAAAAGTGCATTTTTATCAAGGTTTTACATCATCATTTTGCACTTGAAGTATCAATAACTCCTTAACTAAGGCATGTTTTATAATAATATATCTAATTATATAAGATACTTTTAATTTATGGTAAATGTGTCATCTTAAATGCAGGCCTATCACATAAATAAAAGAACTGATTGATGAGTTGAAGTACTAAAATTGAAAGGACAAAGAGATGGCCAAACTTAGAAAAGAGATCTTGGTGCAGTCCAAACTAGAACACTGTTCGGTAATTGAGTCATATCTGGAGCTGTAGATCTTGGATTTAGGTCCATTTTATATGGCTAGAAAGATAAGACATAGGCCTACAACTTTCATGTGCAGCCCAAGATTTAACAAGGCCTTTTTCAAGTCTAAATTGTAGCAACAAAGAAGAAGTCTAAATCTGTCCTGCAGCCCAGATACTGTTTAGTGTTCAGCCCATATCTCAAGTTCTAGAAGTCCAAATGATCTCAAATTTTTACCCTGGAAAGATGAGACAATTTCCTAGAACTTTCATGATTTAAGTTTGTTCAAATTATGACGTCATCAATGACGTTTTTGGCAGACAAAAAGATAAGAATTGTCACCAAGTCAAGATGTGGCCACCCACTCATCAATTAGTCAACAAATCAATAGTTCTGAATTTTGGCCTATAAAAGGAGGCATTTGCCATGTATTTAGGCATCTAGGTGTTCAGATCAAGATCATGCTCTTGCTCTTTCTTTATATTTTGTAATGCTTAAGTTTTATTTATATTAATCTCTTGTTTATGCCTTTCATTTCCTTTTCTTTACTTAGTTAACTTCTTTCTCATTTATGTTCTTATCTTGTTTATTTATGTTTCTTTCTTTCATTATGTCTAGTTAAGTTAATTATATCAAGGTGAAATGGTTACACTAATGGTGTAAGGATAAGTATAATATAAACTCAACATGGACTTTAATGTTGGATACTAACATGCTTTATATATGTTATCTTGTTCACTTTGAATACTTTGCTTGTTAAATGGTTAATCTAGATTTATGTTGTATAACACTTGGTACAACAAATACTTGACACTTTCATAGCCCATACTGTATGGTATAACCAACACCCGAGCTATGAAAGGAACTTGATTTCTTGTTAACATAAGTTATAATCATGAATGCCCGACAACATTTACAAGTATTAGCATTATTCGAATAAGATAACTAATGTAATCATGTTAACAATTTATAATCGATTGGAACCTCCTTTGTGTGTGGTTTTCAATTGAATAATAAGAGTTTATACTATACTTGTTTGAAATACCATTAGTGGATCCTCTAACCTTGACATTTGTTATTATCATTGTTTAATCCTTACGTTAATCTTTCATCTCAAAGTTCTCATCAACTTCTTCTTCTTCTTCTTCTTTATTATTACTATTACTATTACTATTACTATTACTATTAGTAGTAGTATTAATAGTATTATTATTACTATTATTATTGTTGTTGTTGTTGTTGTTGTTTATAATTTATACAATTAACCTCCTTGTGGTTCGACCCCGGTCTTTCCGGGTTATTTATTACTTCAACACTCCCGCACTTGGGAGAAGACATCAATCTTTTGGTCGTGTCAAGTTTTTGGCGCCGTTGCCGGGGAGGTAAATTCTTGTACAAATTATAGTATTAATTTTATTTTTCTTGTATCTAACTTTGTTTATTTTTTGTTTTGTTTTCTTCTTCTTTTTATTCTTTTCTTACACGTGCATGAGAGTGTGGTCACGTACATTAAGTGGTAGACTTTGTAGGGTATCCTCATCATTTTCAAAAAATATGGCCGAAGAAGATAACCAATCGCTTCACAATGAGAATAATGAGAATATTCGGGGTAGAACACTTAGAGACCACATGAATCCCACAAGAACAAGTGCATCCTCATGCATAGTTTTTCCTCCTGATGGATCTCATTTTAATATTAAGACAGGCATTATTCAACTTTTACCATCTTTTCATGGCTTAGATTTAGAAAATCTATACTTGCATTTAAGGGAATTTGAGGAGGTTTGCAACATGTATAATGACTCAAATTGTAGCATGAACACCATTAGATTAAAGCTTTTTCCTTTTTCATTAAAAGATAAAGCTAAAACATGGCTACAAAATTTGAGACCTGGATCCATTTGTGTTTGGGATGAAATGCAACAATAATTTTTAAAGAAGTTTTTTCCATCTCACAGAACAATCTCTTTCAAAAGACAAATCATTACTTTCTCTCAAAAACCAGGAGAAACATTTTACCAATGTTGGGATAGGTATCGAGATTTGCTTAATACTTGCCCCCATCATGGTTTTGAAACATGGAGATTAGTTTCACATTTTTATGAGGTATTAACACCTAGAGATAGGCAAATGGTTGAATTGATGTGCAATGGAACTTTTGAGGATAAAGACCCTAATGAAGCAATGGAGTACTTAGATTTGCTAGCTGAAAATGCACAAAATTGGGACACCACATGTACTTATGAGGCACCAAGTAAAACCCAACCTCATAGATCTAGTAGGGGTATGTGCAACCTTAGGGAAGATCATGACCTCCAAGCCAAGTTTGCATCTTTAGCTAAAAAAGTCGACGCACTAGAATTGAAAAAGAGTGGTCAATTAAAATCTGTTCAAGACATTGCGTGTCAAATATGTGAAACCAACGAACATTCAACCAATGATTGTCCAACCTTGCCTTCTTTTAAGGAATGTCTCCATGAACCAGCCCATGCTTTAAACAGTTTCCAAAGGCCCAATCATAACCCATACTCGCAAACATATAACCCTGGTTGGAGAAATCATCCAAATTTCAGTTGGAAGAGTGAGAACAATAATGCTCAAACTTCACAACCACCGTTTCAAGCACACCATAATTTCCAAAATTCTCATGGATATGCACCTCCTTATGCTCCACCTCCTAGAAGAAATCTTGAGGAAACATTGCATGCATTCATTGAAAAGCAAGAGGCAATCAACACTCAACTTGCTCAAAGCATGACAAGATTTTAAAGATACTCTTGCAAAATTGACATCTCGCTATCGTTTCAAGAGAAAGGTAAGTTTCCATCTCAACCACAACAAAATCCCAAGGGGCAATACAATGCGAATGCAAGTAGTTCCGGAAGCCAACATATGGATCAAGCCAAATCGGTCATCACTCTTCGAAGTGGTAAGGTTATTGAAAAACCCATTCTTGAATCTTGTGAGAATGATGATGAGTCAATCTCGAGGGTAAGGAAGGGGTTGAATCGATCATTGCAAAGAAAAGATTAATTCTTCGCCAAAGACTTCCATTTCCTCATGCCATGACCAAACAAAGGAAAGTCAATCACAACTCTAAAATCTTTGAAACTTTCAAACAGGTAAGGATCAATATACCTTTGTTGGATGCTATTAAACAGGTTTCTTCTTATGCTAAATTTTTGAAAGATTTGTGCGCTGTGAAGAGAAAACTGAATGTGAAAAAGAAAGCCTTTTTATCCGAACAAGTAAGTGCCATTCTTCGTAACAATAATGCATTGAAATATAAAGACCCTGGTTGTCCAACAATTTCTTGCTTTATTGGAGAACATAAAATTGAAAGAGCTTTACTTGATCTTGGAGCTAGTGTGAATTTACTTCCATATTTAGTTTTTCAAAGTCTCAATCTACGTGAGTTAAAACCAACTTCTATGACTCTTTTACTTGCCGATAGATCTGTAAAAGTGCCTAGAGGAATAGTTGAAGATGTGTTAGTACAAGTCGATAAATTCATTTATCCCTGTGGATTTTATTGTCTTAGACACACAACCTGTTGAAGCATGTAATTCATTTCCTGTTATTTTAGGACGTATATTTCTTGCAACTTCTAATGCATTAATTAGTTGTAGGAATAGACTGATGAAGCTATCTTTTGGAAACATGACATTGGAGATGAATATTTTCAACATTTGCAAGCAACCTGGAGATGATAATGATTTACAAGAAGTAGATTTTATTGAAGAATTGGTTTATGATCAATTTGAATCTACTTTGAGTAATACCGAGTTTGATGAATTTGAAGATTGGCAAATGACTTATTCTCGGGAAGAAATCACGGATGAAAAAGGCATTGAAAATGTTGATGCGAATCTTTTGTCAAGAGTGACAACAGATTCGATATCTGACATCACACCAACCGATGATTACTTTCCTGACAAATCCTTACTTTCTCTTAGTTCAATTCCTTGGTTTGCTAAAAATATCAATTTCCTTGCCTCAGGAGATTTGCCAACTCATTGGAGTACCGAAGATAAAGAAAAGTTTTTGAACGAAGTGAGAAACTTTTATTGGGATGACCCTAACTTATTCAAACATTGTCCGATCAAATATTTCAAAGATGCATTGCGGACAATGAGGTAAGTAGTGTTATTAAATTTTATCATTCTCGAAGCATGTGGGAATCATTTCTCGTCAAAAAAGACCATTGCAAAAATCTTTCAAAATGGATTTTATTGGCGCACCATGTTCAGGGACATGCATGCATTCTGCAAAGCTTGTGAAATTTGTCAAAAGTCAGGATTTATTTCAAAACATAAGGAATCTTTAGATAATCTTCTATTGACTTTGTAGACATATCTTGGTGGAGATGTGCATCGTGCATTTCAAGAGTTATGACCCCATTTCCTTAAAGAACGTGATCAACTTAGTCTTGGGAATCTGACTATAAAAGACCCTGTTTGCCAGTTTTTAAGAAAACTGGATGGGAAGCCTATCCCCGACCCATAGAGGGCGTTTAAGCCGTTCTTGGACGTAAAGCAAAGGGAAGATGTGAGCCACAATCACAACTATCTGTACATACACATGCTTTTTCAAAATAAATAAATAAAGAGTGTGTGTGTGTGTGTGTGTGTGTGTGTGTAAGACTCCAGCTGGCGTACATATAGGTGATATGATTGCATTTTCAATTCTGCATCTATAAAATCTTCTCTTCCTTCCCCTCATTTCTACTCAACCCTTACATTAGACAGATATAGAAGTGTGTAGAAATGGCGGGTTCCTCAAGTTATCACATAAAAAATATTTGTGTTTTCGGTGGATCCGGTCCTGGAAAGGAAATAGCTTTTTTAGAAGCAAGCAAATCATCTTGGTCGGTACTAGCCGAGAGAAAGATTCATTTAGTGTATGGGGGAGGCGACCTTGGGTTAATGGGGGGTGTGGCAATAGCTGCATTTTTAGGAGGTAGTCAAGTTTTGGGGGGTCGTCCCCGAAGCTTTAACAAAAGGTGACATCATTGGAAGAACAATTGGAGAGGAACTACAGGTCTCCACAATGTTTGATCGAATGAATACAATGTTTAATCATGCTGATGCCTTCATTGCCTTACCAGGTGATCTGGGCACATTGGAAGAGATCTTTCATATTTCCTCTTGGGCCCAACTTAACATTCACCATAAACCTATATGTTTGTTAAATGTTAATGGTTTTTATGATAATTTGTTGTCTTTTCTTGATCAAGCTGTGGAACATGAATTTCTAACATCTTCGGCACGACAAATCATAATCTCTCGCCGTCTGGTGAACAATTGATTGACCAACTACAATCTTTCATCCCCGTAATTGATCCCTCCATGAGTCGTATAAATTGGTCAACTACGTAAAGTAAAAAGCTTAGATTGGATTTGAGCCTTCTTTTGTGAATCCTTGTGTCTTTTGGTTTTATTTCTAGCATAGTATTTTGTTATGTTATTTCTTATATTTGTTTAAGTGTGTTTCAGGTTTGTCAGTGTTCGTTGTTTCAGGTAATGCCTTCTATACTCTATCTTTCTACCTTAGGACATTGAGGACAATGTCTCGTTTTGGTTGGGGGGAGAGGGTAGTAGTATTTTTTTTAAAAAAAAAAAACTAACCAACTAACTGTTTTTGTTTTAAAAACCATTTGGCAAAACTGTTATTACTAGGATGGCAGAGTAAGGGGGAATTTTATTGACTCTTGAGATGCATCTTAGTAAACATTTTCTAATGGTTATTTGCAATATTCATAACAAGGCCTATTAGAATACTTCTTGAAATATTCGGGTTTACAAACTCTCGTATTATTATCACTTGATTCTCGCTCATATACTCATTTAACAAGTATTCTTAAACCTTCATTTTCACACACACACTTTAACATATGATTGTGGGTTGCACATTGGATTATTACATTATTTATGTTCTTTTGTTAAAGGTAACAACTAAGGGATAGGGATAGTCTATAATTTGCAAAAAAAAAAAAAACAAAAAGAAAAAAAAACAAAAAAAAACAAAAAGAAACAAAAAGAAAATGATGATAATAAAAACGTAGATAAGTTTGATTTCATAGCCTCCCTAACCTAAGCAATTAAGCCCGAAGGGGTGTTTTAACACCTAATACCCTAAAGTCAACCGACTTGGGAGCTATTGGCCCAAAGCTTGTTACATGGGTTAAGGAGAAAAGCTTAAGGGAATCAAACATTGCACTATCTACGTATCAGTATCTACAACCTGAGTTACTAAGCTCGTAGGGGTGTCTCAACACCTAATGCTCTAAGACCAACTGGTCTGGGAGTTATTGGTCGAAAGCTCGTTACATGGGTTAAAGATGCATTGTGTTTTAAGTTATATGTATATATATTAAAAAAAAACAAGAAGATAATAATCCCAACCCAAGGAGGTTAACCTTAAACATTAGAACAAAATATTGCTTTTCCAATAAAAGCCCCATCATCTATGTTTTCATACATTGAGAACATAAAAAGGAAGGTTTATTAATATTTTGTTTAAGAGATATTTAGCAGATATATAAAATTTAATGAGAGTTTATTTATCTGGATAGTTTAATGGAAGTTGAATGATGAATGCCTTGCTTTATGGAATTTGCAAATTGTTTTTCCTATTTTAATGCTTTAATTACTAGGGACTAATAATAAGCTGGTTGGGGGTGTGATTAGTACTTAAAAGTGCATTTTTATCAAGGTTTTATATCATCATTATGCACTTGAAGTATCAATAACTCTTTAACTAAAGCATGTTTTATAATAATATATCTAATTATATAAGATACCTTTAATTTATGGTAAATGTTCATCTTAAATGCAGGCCTATCACATAAATAAAAGAATTGATTGATGAGTTGAAGTACTAAAATTGAAAGGACAAAGAGATAGCCAAACTTAGAAAAGAGATACTGGTGCAGTCCAAACTGGAACACTGTTCGGTAATTGGGTCATATCTGGAGCTTTAGATCTTGGATTTAGGTCCATTTTATATGGATGGAAAGATATGACATAGGCCTACAACTTTCATGTGGAGCCCAAGATTTAACAAGGCCGTTTTCAAGTCCAAATTGTAGCAACAAAGAAGAAGTCCGAATCTGCCCTGCAGCCCAGACACTGTTCAGTGTTCAGCCCATATCTCATGTTCTAGAAGTCCAAATGATCTTAAATTTTTACCTTGGAAATATGAGACAATTTCCTAGAACTTTCATGATTTAAGTTTGTTCAAATTATGATGTCATCAATGATGTTTTTGGCAGACAAAAAGATAAGAATTGTCACCAAGTCAAGATGTGGCCACCCACTCATCAATTAGTCAACAAATCAATAGTTTCAAATTTTAGCCTATAAAAGGAGGCATTTGCCATGTATTTAGGCATCTGGGTGTTCAGATCAAGATCATGCTCTTGCTCTCTCTTTATATTTTGTAATGCTTAAGTTTTATTTATATTAATCTCTTGTTTATGCCTTTCATTTCCTTTTCTTTACTTAGTTAACTTCTTTCTCATTTATGTTCTTATCTTTTTTATTTATGTTTCTTTCTTTCATTATGTCTAGCTAAGTTAATTATGTCAAGGTCAAAAGGTTACACTAATGGTGTAAGGATAAGTATAATATAAACTCAACATGGACTTTAATGTTGGATACTAACATGCTTTATATTTGTTATCTTGTTCACTTTTAATACTTTGCTTGTTAAATGGTTAATCTAGATTTATGTTGTATAACACTTGGTACAACAAATACTTGGCACTTTCATAGCCCATACCGTATGGTATAACCGACACGTGAGCTATGAAAGGAACTTGATTTCTTGTTAACATAAGTTATAATCAT
The DNA here is from genome assembly GCA_019202695.1 of Populus x sibirica. Lineage (NCBI taxonomy): Eukaryota > Viridiplantae > Streptophyta > Magnoliopsida > Malpighiales > Salicaceae > Populus > Populus x sibirica. The sequence goes on from JAGMVL010002300.1 coordinate 70,327, forward strand.
GAATGCCTGACAACATTTACAAGTATTAGCATTATTCGAATAAGATAACTAATGTAATCATGTTAACAATTTATAATCTGATTGGAATCTCCTTTGTGTGTGTTTTTCAATTGAATAATAATAGTTTATACTATACTTGTTTGAAATACCATTAGTGGATCCTCTAACCTTGACATTTGTTATTATCATTGTTTAATCCTTACGTTAATCTTTCATCTCAAAGTTCTCATCAACTTCTTCTTCTTCTTCTTCTTTATTATTATTATTACTATTACTATTACTATTACTATTACTATTATTATTAGTATTAGTAGTATTATTAATAGTATTATTATTACTATTATTATTGTTGTTGTTGTTGTTGTTTATAATTTATACAATTAACCTCCCTGTGGTTCGACCCCGGTCTTGCCGGGTTATTTATTACTTCGACACTCCTGCACTTGGGAGAAGACATCAATCTTTTGGTCGTGTCACACACTGGTGCAATCATACCAGCACTAATGCAATGGATCCCATCAGAACTCCGCACTTAAACGTGCTTGGGCGAGAGTAGTACTAGGATGGGTGACCTCCTGAAAAGTCCTCGTGTTGCACCTCTTCTTCTTGCCAGTTCCCCGAACCTTCTTTTTTTGGTCTCCTGCTCCCCTTCCTGTTATTTCCTCACCTTTCCTTTCCTGCACGGCGACCCGTGCCTGCCGAGAGGTGAGGCGCGGTGATTCGCCCGAGAGGAGAAAGGGACAGTGCAGAAGAGTGAAAGGCCCATGGGTCCGAGGCGATGACGTCAGGATGTAATGATCTGGCGGTCTGCGTAGCGATTCCATGGCTACTATAAGGGAATCGAACTCCAGAATCTCCTGTAAAAATCTGGGCGCGATCCGACGATGGATCGCGGGTTATGCCCTTTTGAGCAGGTGTTCTTGCGCTGCACGGACCTGGGCGATGATTCGCCCGAGAGGAGAAAGGACAAGGCGAAGAGTGAAAGGCCCATGGGTCCGGGGCGATGACGTCAGGATCTAATGATCCGGCGGTCTGCGTAGCGATTCCATGGCTACTATAAGGGAATCGGACTTCCGAAGCTCCTGTAAAAATCTGGAAGCGATCCGACGGTCGGATCGCAGGTTATGGCCCTTTTGAGCCGTTGTTCTTGCGCAGCGCGGACCGGGCCGCTTGGAGGTCCCTGTCGCGCTTCCCAGAACCGGCGATGCTCGAACCGCCGCGATAACTGCCGTCGCTCTCAGATCCTACTCACGGGGCTCTTTCTAAGAGCTTATAGGAAGTGCTTGTGCAAGGCCTAACGGGTGCGATCATACCAGCACTAATGCACCAGATTTCATCAGAACTCCGCAGTTAAACGTGCTTGGGCGAGAGTAGTAGAAGGATCGGTGACCTCTTGGGAATTCCTCGTGTTGCACCCCATCTTTTTGCTAGTTCCTCAACCCTTCTTTTTGTGGTCTCCTGCTCCCCTTCCTGTTATTTCCTCACCTTTCCTTTCCCGCACTGCGTCCCGTTCCCGCCGAGAGGTGGGGCCGGTGAGTCGCCTGAGAGGAGAAAGGGACACGGCAGAAGAGTGAAAAGCCCATGGGTCCGGGGCGATGATGTCGGGATCTAATGATCCGGCGGTCTTCGTAGCGATTCCATGGCTACTATAAGGGAATCGGAATCCGGAAGCTCCTGTAAAAATCTAGGCGCGATCCGACGGTCGGATCGCGGGTTATAGCCCTTTTGAGCCGGTGTTCTTGCGCAGCGCGGACCTGGCCGCTTGGAGGTCCCTGTCGCGCTTCCCAGAACCGGCGATGCTCGAACTGCCGCGATACCTGTCATCGCTCTCGGATCCTACTCGCGAGGCTCCTTCGAAGCGCTTATAGGAAGTGCGCGTGCAAGGCCTCACGGGTGCGATCATACCAGCATTAATGCACTGGATCCCATCAGAGCTCCGCAGTTAAACGTGTTTGGGCGAGAGTAGTAGAAGGATCGGTGACCTCTTGGGAAGTCCTCGTGTTGTACCCCATCTTTTTGCTAGTTCCTCGACCCTTCTTTTTTTGGTCTCCTGCTCCCCTTCCCGTTATTTCCTCACCTTTCCTTTCCCGCACGCCGTCTCGTGCCCCCCGAGAGGAGGGGCGCGGTGAGTCGCCCGAGATGAGAAAGAGACAGGGCAGAAGAGTGAAAGGCCCGTGGGTCCGGGGCGATAACGTCATGATCTAATGATCCGGCGGTCTTCGTAGCGATTCCATGGCTACTATAAGGGAATCGGAATCCGGAAGCTCCTGTAAAAATCTAGGCGCGATCCGATGGCCGGATCGCGGGTTATAGCCCTTTTGAGCCGGTGTTCTTGCGTAACGTGGACCGGGCCGCTTGGAGGTCCCTGTTGCGCTTCCCAGAATCGGCGATGCTCGAACCACCGCGATACCTGCCATCGCTCTCAGATCTCTTGCTTATGCTTTTCATTTCCTTTCCTTGTTTATTTATGTTTCTTTCTTTCATTATGTTTAACTAAGTTTATTATGTCAAGGTGAAAAGGGTACACTAATGGTGTAAGAATAAGTATAATATAAACTTAACATGGACCTTAATGTTGGATACTAACATGCTTTATATTTGTTATCTTGTTCACTTTGAATACTTTGCTTGTTAAATGGTTAATCTAGATTTATGTTGTATAACACTTGGTACAACAAATACTTGGCACTTTCATAGCCCATACCGTATGGTATAACCGACACTTGAGCTATGAAAGGAACTTGATTTGTTGTTAACATAAGTTATAATCATGAATGTCGACAACATTTACAAGTATTAGCATTATTCGAATAAGATAACTAATGTAATCATGTTAACAATTTATAATCCGATTGGAACCTCCTTTGTGTGTGGTTTCCAGTTGAGTAATAAAAAGAGTTTATACTATACTTGTTTGAAATACCATTAGTGGATCCTCTAACCTTGACAATTATTTTTATCCTTGTTTAATCCTTACGTTAATCTTCCATCTCAAAGTTCTCATCGACTTCTTCCTCTTCTTCTTCACTATTATTATTAACACTATTATTATTGTTATTGTTGTTGTTGTTATTGTTGTTGTTATTGTTACTTTTGTATTATTGTTATCTATAATTTATACAATTAACCTCCTTGTGGTTCGACCCCGGTCTTGCTGGGTTATTTATTACTTCGACACTCCTGCACTTGGGAGAAGACATCAATCTTTTGGTCGTGTCAAGTTTTTGGCGCCGTTGCCGAGGAGGTAAATTCTTGTACAAATTATAGTATTTATTTTATTTTCTCTTTTCTCTTTTCTTGTATCTAACTTTGTTTCTTTTGTTTTGTTTCTTTTTCGTTTGTTTTCTTCTTCCTTTTATTCTCTTCTTACACGTGCATGAGAGTGTGGTCACGTACATTAAGTGGTAGACTTTGTAGGGTATTCTCATCATTTTCAGAAAATATGGCTGAAGAAGATAATCAATCGCTTCATAATGAGAATAATGAGAATATTCGGGTTAGAACTCTTAGAGACCACATGAATCCCACAAGAACAAGTGCACCCTTATGCATAGTTTTTCCTCCCGATGCATCTCATTTTAATTTTAAGACAGACATTATTCAACTTTTACCATCTTTTCATGGCTTAGATTTAGAAAATCCATACTTGCATTTAAGGGAATTTGAGGAGGTTTGCAACACGTATAATGACTCAAATTGTAGCATGAACACCATTAGATTGAAGCTTTTTCCTTTTTCATTAAAAGATAAAGCTAAAACATGGTTACAAAATTTGAGACCTGGATCCATTCGTGCTTGAGATGAAATGCAACAACAATTTTTAAAGAAGTTTTTTTCCATCCCACAGAACAAACTCTTTCAAAGACAAATCATTACTTTCTCTCAAAAACCAGGAGAAACATTTTATCAATGTTGGGATAGGTATCGAGACTTACTTAATACTTGCCCCCATCACGGTTTTGAAACATGGAGATTAGTTTCACATTTTTATGAAGGGTTAACTCCTAGAGATAGGCAAATGGTTGAATTGATGTGCAATGAAACTTTTGAGGATAAAGACCCTAATGAAGCAATGGAGTACTTAGATTTGCTAGCTGAAAATGCACAAAATTGGGACACCACATGTACTTATGAGGCACCAAGTAAAACCCAACCTCATACATCTAGTGGGGGTATGTGCAACCTTAGGGAAGATCATGACCTCCAAGCCAAGTTTGCATCTTTAGCTAAAAAAGTCGAAGCACTAGAATTGAAAAAGAGTGGTCAATTAAAATCTGTTCAAGACATTGCATGTCAAATCTGTGAAACCAACGAACATTCAACCAATGACTGTCCAACCTTGCCTTCTTTTAAAGAATGTCTCCATGAACAAGCCCATGCATTAAACAGTTTTCAAAGGCCCAACCATAACCCATATTCCCAAACATATAACCCTGGTTGGAGAAATCATCCAAATTTCAGTTGGAAGAGTGAGAACAATAATGCTCAAACTTCACGAGCCACCGTTTCAAGCACACCATAATTTCCAAAATTCTCATGGATATGCACCTCCTTATGCTCCCCCTCCTAGAAGAAATCTTGAGGAAACATTGCATGCATTTATGGAAAAGCAAGAGGCAATGAACACTCAACTTGCTCAAAGCATGACAGATTTTAAAGATACTCTTGCAAAGTTCAAATCTGCTCTCAGTTTCCAAGAGAAAGGTAAGTTTCCATCTCAACCACAATAAAATCTAAAGGGGCAATACAATGTAAATGCAAGTAGTTCTGGAAGCCAACACGTGGATCAGGTCAAACCAGTCATCACTCTTCGTAGTGGTAAGGTTATTGAAAAACCCATTCTTGAACCTTGTGAGAATGATGATGAGTCAATCTCTAAGGGTAAGGAAGAGGTTGAATCTCGATCATTACAAAGAAAAGAGCGATTCTCCGCCAAAGACTTCCATTTCCTCATGCCATGACCAAACAAAGGAATGTCAATCACAACTCCGAAATCTTTGAAACTTTTAAACAGGTAAGGATCAATATACCTTTGTTGGATGCTATTAAACGAGTTCCTTCTTATGCTAAATTTTTGAAAGATTTGTGCACTGTGAAGAGAAAACTGAATGTGAAAAAGAAAGCCTTTTTAGCCGAACAAGTAAGTGCCATTCTTCATAACAATAATGCTTTGAAACATAAAGACCCTGGTTGTCCTACAATTTCTTGCTTTATTGGAGAACACAAAATTGAAAGAGCCTTACTTGATCTTGGAGCTAGTGTGAATTTACTTCCATATTCAGTTTTTCAAAGTCTCAATCTAGGTGAGTTAAAACCAACTTCTGTAACACTTTTACTTGCCGATAGATCTATAAAAGTGCCTAGAGGAATAGTTGAAGATGTGTTAGTACAAGTCGATAAGTTCATTTATCCTGTGGATTTTATTATCTTGGACACACAACTTGTTGAAGCATGCAATTCATTTCCTGTTATTTTAGGGCGTCCATTTCTTGCAACTTCTAATGCATTGATTAATTGTAGGAATGGACTGATGAAGCTATCTTTTAGAAACATGACATTGGAGATGAATATTTTTAACATTTGCAAGCAACCTGGAGATGATAATGATTTACAAGAAGTAGATCTTATTGAAGAATTAGTTCATGATCAACTTGAATCTACTTTGAGTAATACTGAGTTTGATGAATTTGAAGATTTGCAAATGACTTATTCTCAGTGAAGAAATCACGGATGAAAAAGGCATTGAAAATGTTTATGCGAATCTTTTGTCAAGAGTGACAACAGATTCGATATCGACATCACACCAACCGATGATTACTTTCCGACAAATCCTTACTTTCTCTTAGTCCAATGCCTTGGTTTGCTAAAAATATCAATTTCCTTGCCTCAGGAGACTTGCCAACTCATTGGAGTACCGAAGACAAAGGTAAGTTTTTGAATGAAGTGAAGAAATTTTATTGGGATGACCCTAACTTATTCAAACATTGTCCCGATCAAATATTTCAAAGATGCATTGCGGACAATGAGGTAAGTAGTGTCATTAAATTTTGTCATTCTGAAGCATGTGGGAGTCATTTCTCGTCAAAAAAGACCATAGCGAAAATCTTTCAAAATGGATTTTATTGGCCCACCATGTTCAAGGACACACATGCATTCTCGCAAAACTTGTGAAAATTATCAAAAAGTTGATACTGGTCAAAAAGTTTTGCTTTATAATTCTCGACTCCATTTATTTCCTGGAAAGTTAAGATCAAGATGGAGCGGTCCATTTATTGAGAAACATGTGTATCCTTATGGGGCCTTTGATATTGAGAATCCAAAGAATGACAATGTTTCTAAGAGAAATGGACATCGTTTGAAAACTTACTTTGATAATTTTCCTAGTGAAAATGAATCCATTGGTTTGAATGATCCTGTAGATAAAGGTTGATTATTTTGTTTTTCTCACATTGTTTTTGTGTTTCCTTTTGGTGTGACTCTTGTTTTGCTAGTCTCTCATCCCGGTTAAATGGTGGATAATGAAACTCCGCGACATAAGTCGGTTCTTTCAGTTTCCCATAATAACTGATATTTGTATATATTTGTGCAATTCTTTGCTCTTTCTCTCTTCTTTGAATCTCTTCTCCAATTCTCATTTCAAAATGGACACTATTCTTAAAAAATTGAAAAAGTACTTTCCCGCTCTGCCTCAGAATGCGATTACAAAAATTTACCGTGCTAGGTGTGCAAGATTGAAGTTGTTAATGAATCATGGAATTCCCGAAGATATTCGCTGGTCGATTGAAGCAAAGGTCCGATTATGAGGTGAGTCCTCCAATTCTTTCATTTCACACATGCCTGGAACAGGTAAAAGCACTTTTGCAAAGAAACGTCGTGCAAAACGATTGAAAGTCTATCACAAATGTGCCGGATGGACTTGCAATGCAACATGTCGTTCTTTAGGAATGGTATCTATAAACCGTGAAGATAAAATACAATTCATTAAGGATGGCCTGAGTAAGGGGTCTTTAGATAATCTTTTATTGACCCTTGAGACGCATCCTAGTGGAGATGTGCATCGTGCAATTCATGATTTATGGCCTCAATTTCATAAAGAACATAATAGACTTAGTCTTGGGAATCTGACTAAAAAAGACCCTGTTTGCCGCTTTTAAGAAAACTGGATGGGAAGCCGATCCCCGACCCATAGAGGGCGTTTAAGCCGTTCTTGGACGTAAAACCAAGGGAAGGATGTGAGCCACAATCACAACTACTTGTACATACACATGCTTTTTCAAAATAAATAAATAAAGAGAGAGAGAGTGTGTGTGACTCCAGCTGGCGTACATATAGGTGATATGATTGCATTTTCAATTCCGCATCTCTAAAATCTTCTCTTCCTTCCCCTCATTTCTACTCAACCCTTACATTAGACGAGATATAGAAGCGTGTAGAAATGGCGGGTTCCTCAAGTTATCACATAAAAAATATTTGTGTTTTCGGTGGATCCAGTCCGGGAAGGAAATAGCTTTTTTAGAAGTAGCAAATCATCTTGGTCGGGTACTAGGCGAGAAAAAGATTCATTTAGTGTATGGGGGAGGCAGCCTTGGGTTAATGGGGGGTGTGGCAATAGCTGCATTTTTAGGAGGTAGTCAAGTTTTGGGGGTCGTCCCCGAAGCTTTAACAAAAGGGGACATCATTGGAAGAACAATTGGAGAGGAACTACATGGTCTCCATAATGTTTGATCGAATGAATACAATGTTTAACCATGCCGATGCCTTCATTGCCTTACCAGGTGGTCTCGGGCACATTGGAAGAGATCTTTCATATTTCCTCTTGGGCCCAACTTCACATTCACCATAAACCTATAGGTTTGCTCAATGTTAATGGTTTTTATGATACTTTGTTGTCTTTTCTTGATCAAGCCGTGGAACAGGAATTTCTAACATCTTCGGCACGACAAATCATAATCTCTCGCTGCTACCGTTGAACAATTGATCGACAAACTACAATCTTTCACCCCGTAATTGATCCTTCCATGAGTCGCATAAATTGGTCAACTACAGAAAGCCGTAAAAAGCTTAGATTGGATTTGAGGCTTATAGGAAGTGCCTATTGATTGTGCATCAAAAGTATCATTAAGTCTCTTATTTTACATATGTATTTATTGTTTTTATTTGGGTTTTTTATAATAATTGATGTGCTTTTTAGTAATGAAGTTTCTTTTAATGTTTCGATAGGTTTTTGGAGCTTAAATGAATTATTTCAGAAAATTCAACGTCGGAATTCAGAACAAAGAATTGAAGAGAAATTTAGTTGAAGATTGAAGCAAATCTTGGTTCAAATAAGTGCTCCAAATTTGCCCCAAAAATCAATTCTATTCCAATTCTAGAAAAGAATATCATATGATCTATTTCAAGCCCAAACTTGCCTTATGTTGTGTGCAAACTTCAACCATCAAACACTCAAGGTTTCAATGTCAATCTTAGCCCAAATAAAAGGTACATTTGTATCCTTATTTGATGCTTAAATTCAACCCCAAAATCAGCCCCAAATCACCCTCCAAATCAGCCCAAACACAATCCATGATCCTACATGTCCACACAACAAATAACATTTGATTTATTTGGGTAATTCATTGATCCAAGAGGGCAAGCACATGGATGGAAAGCTGGAGGGGACATTGTGACATTATTTTGGGTCAAAAGAAGAAAGAGACAACTCATAAAGGAGGAAGAAAAGCGTGCACCAAAATGTTCTCCAAGCTGGCCTGGTTTGATTTTCCAGAACACCTTTCGGTGTTTTGCCCATAACGTTTGACTAAGATGTCCAAATGAGCTGTTCTTTAATGATCTGGAAAGCTAACAGAATGGCCTATAAATATGTCTCTAATAGCCATCTCCAATGGAGGCTTCTAAGAGGGTCGAATTGCTGTCCAAAGTTAGAGTCAGACTTGTGTCCGAATTTTTACTGCAATTGTGTTGTGTTCTTCTTTATAGATTTCGGTTCTTTAGATTGTAAAAATTATTATTTCAGTTTGATTTAAGTTATTTCATATTTATTAAAGTGTTATTACATATAATCATGGTTGGCTAATCTCCTTCTTGGATCCAAATCAAGGATGATGGTGGTTGAGGTGAGTTCTTTAAGATATGAATGAATCTCAATGTCTATCTTTTCATTTTCCTCATGAATGTTTATTATTGCAAAGAAATTTTAGAAATCATTTAGGTAATGTTATAATCTTGAATTTTTATGCACAAACCTTAGTTTTGGTTTAGAGATTGCTTGATTCAATGTCTTACTTAATATGAAAGTACTTGTTCATTCTTAAGCAATAATCAATCTTCATCTTTTTAAACTTCATTGTAATATCTTCCGATCTAATATCACCATTGTTCATATTAGGTTGAGTTATCTTATATATGTTGAAGTAATCACCAATACATCACCATTAAAATTGATTTGGACCAAGACTTACTTTTTCTTGTCATTTAAAATCTATTTACACTTTTTCATCTTTGAAAACAAATCCATCAATCATTTTCAACCAAGTTATTGTTAATTTAATTTCTCTTGAGTTGTTTTGTTACCTAGCTTAATTTCCAGATCTAGCTCTCTGTGGATATGACCTCGATCTTACCGAGTTAATTGCTACATCGCACACTCTTGCACTTGTGAGTTAAAATAAGCGGTCATGGACTCACGGGTGCGATCATACCAGCACTAATGCACCGGATCCCATCAGAACTCCGCAGATAAACGTGCTTGGGCGAGAGTAGTACTAGGATGGGTGACCTCGTGGGAAGTCCTCGTGTTGCACCCCATCTTTTTGCTAGTTCCCCGACCCTTCTTTTTTTGGTCTCCTGCTCCCCTTCCTGTTATTTCCTCACCTTTCCTTTCCTGGACGGTGTCCCGTGCCCCCGAAAGGTGGGGCGCGGTGAGTCGCCCGAGAGGAGAAAGGGAAAGGGCAGAAGAGTGAAAGGCCCCTGGGTCCGGGGCGATGACGTCATGATCTAAAGAACTGGCGGTCTGCGTAGCGATTCCATTGCTAATATAAGGCAATCGGATGCCGGAAGCTCCTGTAAAAACCGGGCGCGATCCGACGGTCGAATCGCGGGTTATGGCCCTTTTGAGCCTGGTGTTCTGGCGGCGCGGACCGGCCGCTTCGGGGTCCCAGTCGCGCTTCCCAGAACCGGCGATGCGGGGACCACCTCGACGCTTGCCATCGCTCTGCCCTCCTAGGGGACAATGTCTCGTTTTGGTTGGGGGGAGAGGGTAGCAGTTGATATTACAAAAAAAAAAATAACTAACTATGTTTTGTATTGTTACAACCATTTGCAAACTTGTTGTTACTAGGATGGCAGAGTAAAGGAGGAACTTTAGTGACTCTTGAGACGCATCTTAGTAAACATTCTTAACAAGGTCTATTATAATACTTCTTGAAATATTCAGATTTACAAACTCTCGCATTGTTATCACTTAATTCTCGCTCATATACTCATTTAACAAGTATTCTTAAACCTTCATTTTCAAACACACACTTTAACATATGATTGTGGGTTGCATATTGGATTATTACATTATTTATGTTCTTTTGTTAAAGGTAACAACTAAGGGAAAGGGATAATATATAATATGAAGGAAAAAAAAACAAAAAAAACAAATAAATAAATAAAAGTAGATAAGTTTGGTTTTGTAGCCTCCTTGACTTAAGCAATTAAGCCCGAAGGGGTGTTTTAACACCTAGTACCCTAAAGTCAACTGACTTGGGAGCTATTGGCCCAGTGCTTGTTACATGGGTTAAGGAGAAAAGCTTAAGGGAATCAAACATTGCACTATCTACGTGTCGATATCGCAACCCAAGTTACTAAGCTCATAGGGGTGTCTCAACACTGATGCCCTAAGACCAATTGGTCTGGGAGTCATTAGCTAAAAGCTCGTTACATGGGTTCAAGATACATTGTATTATAAATTCTTGCTTTCAAAAAAAAAAAAGAGATAATTATCCCAACCCAAGGAAGTTAACCTTAAACATTGGAACAAAATTTTGTTTTCTTCCATGAAAAGCTCCATAGCTATGTTTTGATTTATCGAGCACAAAAGGAAGGTTTATTAATATCTTGTTTAAGAAGTATGAAGCGAGATATATAAATTTAACGAGAGTTTGTTTATTTAGATAGATTAATGGAAGTTAAATGATGAATACCTTGCTTTGTGGAACTTGCAAATTGTTTTTGTATTTTAACGCTTTGATTACTAGGGACTAGTAATAAGCTGGTTGGGGGTGTGATTAGTACTTAAAAGTGCATTCTCATTAAGGCTTTATATCATCGTATTGCACTAAAGTATCGTTAAATTCCCTAACTAAAGCATGTTTTATAATAACAAGTCTAATAATATAATATATCTTTAATTTATGGTAAATGCTTGTTTTGAATGCAGGTATATCTCACAATTCAAAGGATTGATTGATGTGATTAACAATTGAAAGTGAAGAGACAAAAAGAGGACTAGGCTAAGAGAAGAGATGTTGGTTCAATTCCAAACTGGGACACCATTCGGTTATTTGATCATAACTAGAGTTGTAGAACTCGGATTTAGGTCCACTTTATATGGATGGAAAGATAAGACATAGACCTAAAACTTTCATAAGGGTCCAAGACTCAATTCTGCCGTTTTCAAGTTCAAATCTTAGCAACAACGGAGAAGTCGGAACCTGTCATGCAGCTCAAACACTGTTCGGTTTTCAGCTCATATCTTGAGTTCTAGAAGTCCAAATGAGCTCGGGGTTTTTTTTGTTGGAAAGCTGAGACAATTGCCCACAGCTTTCATAAACAAAAGGCTCAAATTCTGATGTTAGCAATGACGTTTTGGCCAGCCAACAATATCAAAAATCTGCCAACAATTTCAAGAACCAGCAGACCAACAATGTCAAAAACCAGCCACCAAATCAATGGTTGGCCACCAACTATTTTCTTAGTCCACCAATCAATAGTTCTGAATCTTAGCCTATAAAAGGAGGCATTTGCCATGTATTTAGATATATTATTTTTCAGATCAAAATCATGTTCTTGCTTTCTCTCTTTATATCTTTATAATGTTCAAGTTTTCTTTCATGTTATATTAATCTCTTGTTTATGCTTTTTCATTTCCTTTCATATACTTAGTTAACTTATATCATAATCATATTCTTATCTTGTTTATTTATGTTTTTCTTCTTCATTATGTTTAGCTAATTTAATTATGTCAAGGTGAAAAGGTTTTGCTAATGGTGTTAGAATAGGTATAATATAAACTCAACATGGACTTTAATGTTTATATCCAAGATAAATTGTTATTAGCATATCTTATCTTTTTATCTTACTAATTCTTAATACCTTGCTTGTTAAATGGTTAATCTAGATTTATGTTGTATAACACTTGGTACATCGAATGCTTGATCCTTCATAGTTTTCGGCCGACATCGTTGTTATGATAGGAACTTGATTTGTTGTTAACATAAGCTAGCAACATGAATGCCTGATGATATTTATAAGTATGGTGTTACTTAGACAAGAAAATTAATATGATCATGTTAATACTTTATAATGAGCCATTAATGATAAATCATCCGATTAGAACCTCCTTTGTGTGTGGTTTCTAGTTTAGTAATAAAAAGAGTTTATATTATATTTATTTGAAATACCATTAGTGAATCCTCTAGCCTTGACATTTGTTTTTATCATTGTTTGATCCTTACATTAATCTTCCATCTCAAAGTTCTCATTAATTTCTTCCTCTTCTTCTTTTTATTATTATTATTACTACTATTACTACTACTACTACTACTATTAATATTATTACTATTATTACTATTACTATTATTATTACTATTATTATTATTATTATTATTATTTACATTCTTGTTATATGTTATGTACGTTAAGTATGCTCGTGTTTGATCAAGGATCCCGACATTGTTGGTCTTGCCTTGTTCATTCGCATCGAAATGTTTATATTATATAATATATCTCTTTGATCTTTTCATAAAATCAGGTATATAAAGGTTGAAACCCGTGACCCGATCTTTTAGATCATTCTCGTGTATAACAACGCCAGCATCGAGTATTATTATTATTATTACTACTACTACTATTATTATTATTGTTGTTATTATTGTTGTTGTTGTTGTTGCATTGTTATTTATAATTTATACAATTAACCTCTCTGTGGTTCGACCCCGGTCTTGCCGGGTTATTTATTACTTCGACACTCCCGCACTTGGGAGAAGATATCAATCTTTTGGTCGTGTCAAGTTTTTGGCACCGCTTTCGGGGAGGTAAGTATTGTATAAATTTTATATTTCTTTCATTTTCTTTTGTCTTTACTTTTATTTGTTTTTCTAATTTTGTTCCTTTTCTTTTTCTTTTTCTTTTCTTTTCTTTTAAGCACTTGCATGAGAGTTTGGACACGTATATTAAGTGGTAGACTTTCTAGGAAATCCTCAATTTCTTTAGAAAACATGACCGAAGAAGATAACCAGTCAATTCATAATGAGAATTATTCAACTTTAATTTTTCCTCCTGATGCTTCTCATTTTAATTTTAAGCCAGGTATTATTCAACTTTTACCTACTTTTCATGGCTTAGAATTAGAAAATCCATATTTGCATTTAAGAGAATTTGAAGAAGTTTGTAACACCTATAATGACTTAAATTGTAGCATGAACACCATCGATTAAAGCTTTTTCCTTTTTCATTAAGCTAAAACATGGCTACAAAATATTAGGTCAGGATCCATTCGTGCTTGGGATGAAATGCAACAACAATTTTTAAAGAAGTTTTTTCCGTCTCACAGAACAAACTCTTTCAAAAGACAAATCACCATTTTCACTCAAAAACCAGGAGAAACATTTTACAAGTGTTGGGATAGATATAAAGAATTGCTTAATACCTGTCCTCATAATGGTTTTGAAACATGGAGATTGCTCTCACAATTTTATGAAGGGTTAACACCTAAAGATAGGCAAATGGTGGAATTGATCTGCAATGGAACTTTTGAAGATAAAGACCCCGATGAAGCAATGGAGTACCTAGACTTGCTAGCTGAAAATGCTCAAAATTAGGACACCACAGTGTACGTGTGAGGCACCAGGTAAAACTCAACCTCATACATCTAATGGAGGCATGTACAACCTTAGGGAAGATCATGACCTCCAAGCCAAATTTGCATCTTTAGCTAGAAAAGTTGAGGCACTAGAATTAAAAAAGAGTGGTCAAATAAAATCTGTTCAAGAAATTGTGTGTCAAATTTGTGAAACTAATAAACACTCAACCAATGATTGTCCAACTTTGCCTTCTTTTAAGGAATGTCTCCATGAACAAGCCATTGCTTTAAATAGTTTCCAAAGGCCAAGTCATAACCCATACTCGCAAACGTACAACCCTGGTTGGAGAAATCACCCAAATTTCGGTTGGAAGAGTGGTAACAATAATGCACAAACTTCACAGCCACCATTTCAAGCACAACATAATTTTCAAAATTCTCATGGATATGCATCTCCTTATATTCCCCCTCCTAGAAGAAATCTTGAGGAAACACTACATGCATTCATTGAAAAGCAAGAGACAATCAACACTCCAAATGCTCAAACCATGGCAGGATCTAAAAGATACTCTTGCAAAGTTCACATCTGGCTCTTAGTTTTCAGGAGAAAGGTAAGTTTCCATCTCAACCCAAGCAAAATCCCAAAGGGCAATACAATTCAAGTGCAAGTGGTTCCGGAAGCCAACATATGGATCAAGTCAAATCAATCACAACTCTCCGTAGTGGTAAGGTTATTGAAAAACTCGTTCTTGAACCTTGTGAGAAAGAAGATGAGTTAGTCTCGAGGGTAAGGAAAGGGTTGAACCCGAACACCGCAAGGAGAAGACCGATTCCCCACCAAGCACTTCCATTTCCTCATGCCATGACCAAACAAAGGAAAGTCAATCACAATTCGAAATCTTTGAAACTTTCAAAGGTAAGGATCAATATACCTTTGTTAGATGCTATTAAACAGTACCGTCTTATGCTAAATTTTTGAAAGATCTGTGCACTGTGAAGAGAAAACTGAATGTGAAAAAGAAAGCCTTTTTAGCCGAACAAGTAAGTGCCATTCTTCAGAATGATAATGCTTTGAAATATAAAGACCGTGGTTGTCCTACAATTTCTTGCTTTATTGGAGAACATAAAATTGATAGAGCTTTACTTGATCTTGGAGCTAGTGTGAATTTACTTCCATATTCGGTTTTTCAAAGTCTCAATCTAGGTGAGTTAAAACCTACTTCTGTAACTCTTTTACTTGCCGATAGATCTGTAAAAGTGCCTAGAGGAATAGTTGAAGATGTGTTAGTACAAGTTGATAAATTCATCTTTCCCGTGGATTTTATTGTCTTGGATGCACAACCTGTTGAAGCATGCAATTCAATTCCCGTTATTTTAGGACGTCCATTTCTTGCAACTTCTAATGCATTGATTAATTGTAGGAATGGAGTGATGAAGTTATCTTTTGGAAACATGACATTGGAGATGAATGTTTTTAACATTTGCAAGCAACCTGGAGATGATAATGATTTACTGGAAGTAGATTTTATTGAAAAATTAATTTATGATCAATTTGAAAACACTTCCATGAAACCGAGTTTAATGAATCTGATGATTTGCAAATGGTTTATTTTCGTGAAGAATCAAAGGCAAATAGTTAGAGACCAAAAATTGAGGAATTGCCACCATGATCAATTGAGTCCATACCTTCAAGTGTTCAACCACCAAAACCCGATTTGAAGCCATTACCATTTAATCTCAAATACTTATTTTTGGGAGAAAATGAAACTTTTCCGGTAATAATTTCTTCCAAACTTAATGTTCATCAAGAAGGTAAGTTATTACAAACTCGAAAATGCACAAAAATGCATTAGGATGGACCATAGCTGACATAAAAGGAATTAGTCCTTTGATTTGCACACACAAGATTTATTTGGAGGAAAATGCTAAACCCTCTAGAGAAATGCAACGAAGGCTTAATCCTAATATGAAAGAAGTAGTGAGGAATGAAGTCATTAAGCTTCTAGATAATGGAATCATTTATCCTATTTCGACAAAGAAATGGGTAAGTCCTACCCAAGTTGTACCTAAAAAGTCCGGAGTTCTTGTGATAACAAATGAGAAGAATGAGTTAATACCAACTAGGACTATTACTGGTTGGCGCATGTGCATTGACTATAGGAAACTTAATTCAATGACTAGAAAAGATCATTTTCCTTTACCTTTCATGGATCAAATTCTAGAAAGAGTTGCAGATCATGAATTTTATTGTTTTCTTGATGGCTATTCGGGTTACAACCAAATTGAAATTGTATTTGAAGATCAAGAGAAAACTACTTTCACATGTCCATTTGGTACATTTGCATACCGAAGGATGCCTTTTGGATTATGTAATGCACTAGCCACGTTTCAAAGATGCATGCTTAGCATATTCAAGTGATATGGTTGAACGTTTTCTTGAGATTTTTATGGATGATTTTTCTGTTTTTGGTGATTCATTTGATGATTGTTTAACTAACTTGGAAAAGGTTTTGAACAGTGTGAAGAGAAGAATCTTGTGCTAAATTGGGAAAAATGTCATTTTATGGTAACAAACAACATTGTACTTGGTCACATTGTTTCATCAATAGGAATTGAGGTTGACAAATCTAAAATCGAGTTAATTGCTAACTTGCTAACACCAAAATTTGTTAAAAACGTTAGATCATTCTTAGGACATCTTTGGTTTTTATAGAAGGTTCATCAAAGATTTTAGTGTAATATCTAAGCCATTGTGTAACCTTCTAACAAAGGATAATGTTTTTGAATGGACTGAACATTGTGAAGAAGCCTTTGTTAAACTTAAAAACTTGCTTACTTCGCTCCCGTCATTCAACCTCCGATTGGTCATTACCTTTTGAAATAATGTGTGATGCTAGTGATTATGTCGTGGGTGCCGTTTTAGGACAAAGAAAAGATAAGAAACCCTATGTGATTTACTATGCAAGTAAAACTTTAAATAGTGCTCAAATGAATTACACCACCACTGAAAAGGAATTACTTGCGGTAGTATTTGCATGTGAAAAATTCAGATCTTATCTTGTTGGCTCACCTGTTATTGTTTTTAGCGATCATGAAGCGTTGAAATATCTTCTTTCTAAGAAGGATTCTAAGGCTAGATTGGTGCGGTGGATTTTGTTACTTCAAGAATTCGATATCACAATCAAGGATAAGAAAGGCACCGAAAATGTTGTCGCGGATCATTTGTCAAGATTGACAACCGATTCGAGATCCGACATCACACCAATCAATGACTACTTTCCCGATGAATCTTCACTTTCTGTCTCTACGATGCCTTGGTTTGCTAATATAGTTAATTTTCTTGTTTTAGGACATTTGCTAGCTCATTGGAGAACCCAAGACAAAAGAAAGTTCTTGAACGAAGTAAAGAACTTTTATTGGGATGACCCTTACTTGTTCAAATATTGTCCCGATCAAATATTTCGAAGATGCATTCCCGACAATGAGGTAAGTAGTGTCATTAAATTTTGTCATTTCGAGGCATGTGGGGGTCATTTCTCATCAAGAAAGACAACCGCAAAAATCTTACAATGTGGATTTTATTGGCCCACCATGTTCAAAGACACGCATGTATTCCCGCAAAACTTGTGAAAATTGTCAAAAGCTAGGATCTATTTCAAGACATCACATGATGCCTTTAAATACTATTCTTGTTATTGAAATCTTTGACTGTTGGGGTATAGATTTTATGGGTCCATTTCCTCCATCATTTGGTTTTGTGTACATATTAGTCGCATTAGACTATGTTTCAAAATGGATAGAGGCAATTCCAAGTCGTAACAATGATCATAAAACAGTGATCAAGTTTTTGAAAGAAAATATTTTGAGTCGATTTGGAATCCCGGGTCATGATAAGTGAACACATTTTCGTAACAAGCCATTTGAGTCTTTAATGAAGAAATATGGAATCACACATAAAGTTGCCACCCCTTATCACCCTCGGACAAATGGACAAGTAGAACTTGCTAATAGGGAGATCAAACAAATCTTGGAAAAAACAGTGAACCCTAATCGGAAGGACTGGTCTTTAAGACTTAATGATGCACTTTGGGCTTATCGCCTTGCTTTTAAAACATCATTAGGTATGTCACCTTATAGGTTGGTTTATGGAAAACCTTGTCATTTGCCCCGTGGAACTTGAACACAAAGCTTATTGGGCTATTAAAGCTTTCAATTCAAACCTGGATGATGCTAGCCATCCGCGTAAGTTGCAAATAAATGAGCTTGAGGAAATAAGAAATGATGCATATGAAAATTAAAAAATTCATAAAGCAAGAATCAAAGAGTTTCATGATAAGAGAATCTTGAGAAAAACATTTGATGTTGGTCAAAAAGTTTTGCTTTATAATTCTCGACTCCATTTATTTCCTAGAAAGCTAAGATCCAGATGGAGCGATCCATTTATTGTGAAACATGTGTATCCTTATGGGGCATTTGATATCGAGAATCCAAAGAATGGCAATGTTTTTAAGATAAATGGACATCGTTTGAAAGCTTACTTTGATAATTTTCCTAGTGAAATTGAATCCATTGGTTTGAATGATGTTGTATATAAAGGTTGATTATATTGTTTTTCTCACATTGTTTTTGTGTTTCTTTTTGGTGTGACTCTTGTTTTGCTAGTCTTTCTCCAACCCCGGTCAAATGGCGGATAACGGTACTCCGTGACTCTTAAGCTCGGTTCTTTCAGTTTCCCATGATAACCGATATCTCGTGTATATATTTGTTCAATTTCTTATTCCTTCTCTTTTCTTTGCATCTCTCCTCCACTTCTCTTTTGAAAAATGGACACCACTCTTGAAAAATTGAAAAAGTATTTTCCCGCCCGCCTCGAATGCGATTACAAAAATTTACCGTGCTAGGTGTGAAAGATTGAGGTTGTTAATGAACCATGGAATTCCCGAAGATATTCGCCGACCGATTGAAGCAAAGGTCCGATTATCAGGTGAGTCTTCCAATACTTTTATTTCATACATGCCTGGAACAGGTAAAAGCACTTTTGCAAAGAAACGTCGTGCAAAACGACGGAAAGTCCGTCACCGATGTGCCGATGGACTTGTAATGCAAAATATCGTTCTTTAGGAATGGTATCTATAAACCGTGAAGATAAAATACAATTCATTAAGGATGGCCTCGAGTAAGGAGTCTTTAGATAATCTTCTATTAACTCTTGAGACGCATCCTAGTGGAGATGTGCATCGTGCAATTCATGATTTATGGCCTCATTTTCATAAAGAACATGATCGACTTAGTCTTGGGAATCTGACTAAAAAAGACCATGTTTGTCATTTTTTAAGAAAACTGGATGAGAAGCCTATCCCCGACCCATAGAGGGCGTTTAAGTCGTTCTTGGACGTAAAACCAAGGGAAGATGTGAGCCACAATCACAGCTGTTTGTACATACACATGCTTTTTCAAAAAAAAAAAACAAAAGAGAGAGAGAGAGAGTGAGACTCCAGCTAGCCTACATATAGGTGGTATGATTGCATTTTCAATTTCTCATCTATAAAATCTTCTCTTCCTTCCCATCATTTCTACTCTACCCATTCATTTAATAGATATAGAAGTGTGTAGAAATGGCCAGTTCCT
This sequence comes from Populus x sibirica, assembly GCA_019202695.1. NCBI lineage: Eukaryota > Viridiplantae > Streptophyta > Magnoliopsida > Malpighiales > Salicaceae > Populus > Populus x sibirica. The sequence goes on from JAGMVL010002300.1 coordinate 90,023, forward strand.
CTGTTCCTAAAATAAAAAAATATTTGTGTTTTTTTGTGGATCCAGATCTGGGAAAGAAAAAGAGTTTTTAGAATCAAGCAAATCATCTTGGTCGGGTACTAGGCGAGAGAAAGATTCATTTAGTGTATGGGGGAGGCGGCCTTGGGTTAATGGGGAGTGTTTCAATAGCTGCGTTTTTAGGAGGCAGTCAAGTTTTGGGGGTCATCCCCAAAGCTTTAGCCGAAGGGGACATCATTGGAAAAACGGTCGGAGAGGAACTACAGGTCTCCACAATGTCTGAACGACTATCTGTAATGTTTAACCATGCTAACGCCTTTATTGCTTTACCAGGTGGTTTGGGAACTTTAGAAGAGATATTTCATATTTCATCTTGGGCTCAGCTGAACATTCACCGAAACCTATAGGTTTGCTAAATGTTAATGGTTTTTATAATACTTTACTGTCTTTTCTTGATCATGTTGTGGAACAACAATTTCTAACATTTTCAGCGTGACAAATCCTCATCTCTGCTGCTACTGCTGAACAATTGATTGATGAACTTCAATCTTTCATCCCTATAGTTGATTCCTCTATGAGTCGACTTAATTGGTCCATCAAGGAACGCCGTAAAAAGCTTAGATTGGATTTGAGCCTTAGTCTGTGACAACTTGTGTCTTTTGGTTTTATTAATGGTATAATATTTGTGTTTTGTTGTTTCTTATATTTGTTTAAGTGTGTTTCAGGTTTGTCAGTAGTCGCTGTTTCAGGTGATGTCTTCTATACTCTATCTTTCTACCTTAAAACATTGGGGACAATGTCTCGTTTTGGTTGGGGGGAGAGGGTAGTAGTTGATATTACAAAAAAAAATTTAACTAACTATGTTTTGTATTGTTACAACCATTTGCAAACTTGTTGTTACTAGGATGGCAGAGTAAAGGAGGAACTTTAGTGACTCTTGAGACGCATCTTAGTAAACATTCTTAACAAGGTCTATTATAATACTTCTTGAAATATTTAGATTTACAAACACACACTTTAACATATGATTGTGGGTTGCATATTGGATTATTACATTATTTATGTTCTTTTGTTAAAGGTAACAACTAAGGGAAAGGGATAATATATAATATGAAGGAAAAAAAAACAAAAAAAACAAATAAATAAATAAAAGTAGATAAGTTTGGTTTTGTAGCCTCCTTGACTTAAGCAATTAAGCCCGAAGGGGTGTTTTAACACCTAGTACCCTAAAGTCAACCGACTTGGGAGCTATTGGCCCAGTGCTTGTTACATGGGTTAAGGAGAAAAGCTTAAGGGAATCAAACATTGCACTATCTACGTGTCAGTATCTGCAACCCAAGTTACTAAGCTCGTAGGGGTGTCTCAACACCTGATGCCCTAAGACCAATTGGTCTGGGAGTCATTAGCTAAAAGCTCGTTACATGGGTTCAAGATACATTGTATTATAAATTCTTGCTTTCAAAAAAAAAAAGAGATAATTATCCCAACCCAAGGAAGTTAACCTTAAACATTGGAACAAAATTTTGTTTTCTTCCATGAAAAGCTCCATAGCTATGTTTTGATTTACTGAGCACAAAAGGAAGGTTTATTAATATCTTGTTTAAGAAGTATGAAGCAGATATATAAATTTAACGAGAGTTTGTTTATTTAGATAGATTAATGGAAGTTAAATGATGAATACCTTGCTTTGTGGAACTTGCAAATTGTTTTTGTATTTTAACGCTTTGATTACTAGGGACTAGTAATAAGCTGGTTGGGGGTGTGATTAGTACTTAAAAGTGCATTCTCATTAAGGCTTTATATCATCGTATTGCACTAAAGTATAGTTAAATTCCCTAACTAAAGCATGTTTTATAATAACAAGTCTAATAATATAATATATCTTTAATTTATGGTAAATGCTTGTTTTGAATGCGGGTATATCTCACAATTCAAAGGATTGATTGATGTGATTAACAATTGAAAGTGAAGAGACAAAAAGAGGACTAGGCTAAGAGAAGAGATGTTGGTTCAATTCCAAACTGGGACACCATTCGGTTATTTGATCATAACTGGAGTTGTAGAACTCGGATTTAGGTCCACTTTATATGGATGGAAAGATAAGACATAGACCTAAAACTTTCATAAGGGTCCAAGACTCAATTCCGCCGTTTTCAAGTTCAAATCTTAGCAACAACGGAGAAGTCGGAACCTGTCATGCAGCTCAAACACTGTTCGGTTTTCAGCTCATATCTTGAGTTCTAGAAGTCCAAATGAGCTCTGGTTTTTTTTGTTGGAAAGCTGAGACAATTGCCCACAGCTTTCATGAAACAAAGGGCTCAAATTCTGATGTTAGCAATGATGTTTTGGCCAGCCAACAATATCAAAAATCTACCAACAATTTCAAGAACCCAGCGACCAACAATGCCAAAAACCAGCCACCAAATCAATGGTTGGCCACCAACTATTTTCTTAGTCCACCAATCAATAGTTCCGAATCTTAGCCTATAAAAGGAGGCATTTGCCATGTATTTAGATATATTATTTTTCAGATCAAAATCATGTTCTTGCTTTCTCTCTTTATATCTTTGTAATGTTCAAGTTTTCTTTCATGTTATATTAATCTCTTGTTTATGCTTTTTCATTTCCTTTCATATACTTAGTTAACTTATATCATAATCATATTCTTATCTTGTTTATTTATGTTTTTCTTCTTCATTATGTTTAGCTAATTTAATTATGTCAAGGTGAAAAGGTTTTGCTAATGGTGTTAGAATAGGTATAATATAAACTCAACATGGACTTTAATGTTTATATCCAAGATAAATTGTTATTAGCATATCTTATCTTTTTATCTTACTAATTCTTAATACCTTGCTTGTTAAATGGTTAATCTAGATTTATGTTGTATAACACTTGGTACATCGAATGCTTGATCCTTCATAGTTTTCGATGCGACATCGTTGTTATGATAGGAACTTGATTTGTTGTTAACATAAGCTAGCAACATGAATGCCCGATGATATTTATAAGTATGGTGTTACTTAGACAAGATAATTAATATGATCATGTTAATACTTTATAATGAGCCATTAATGATAAATCATCCGATTAGAACCTCCTTTTGTGTGTGGTTTCTAGTTTAGTAATAAAAAGAGTTTATATTATATTTATTTGAAATATCATTAGTGAATCCTCTAACCTTGACATTTGTTTTTATCATTGTTTAATCCTTACATTAATCTTCCATCTCAAAGTTCTCATTAATTTCTTCCTCTTCTTCTTTTTATTATTATTATTACTACTATTACTACTACTACTACTACTATTAATATTATTACTATTATTACTATTATTATTACTATTATTATTACTATTATTATTATTATTATTTACATTCTTGTTATATGTTATGTACGTTAAGTATGCTCTGTGTTTGATCAAGGATCCCGACATTGTTGGTCTTGCCTTGTTCATTCGCATCGTAAATCTGTTTATATTATATAATATATCTCTTTGATCTTTTCATAAAATCAAGTATATAGGCTGGAAACCCGTGACCCGATCTTTTAGATCATTCTCGGTGTATAACAACGCCACGTGCTGAGTATTATTATTATTAGTAGTATTACTATTATTATTATTGTTGTTATTGTTGTTGTTGTTGTTGTTGCATTGTTATTTATAATTT
>JAGMVL010001798.1:0-61083 GCA_019202695.1 Populus x sibirica
TTTGATCCCATTGTTGGATCGCGTTCAATTTTTTACACGAGTTTCCGCATGCGGTTTTCCTCGGGGTTGGTACGGAATAACTACTCGGTGACGAGGTGGTGCGGTCGGTAAACCTTGAGTAAGGGGTCAAAAGGGCCATAATGTTTGATCCCACCGTTGGATCGCGCTTAAATTTTTACACGAGTTTCCGAATGCGGTTTTCCTCGGAGTAGCTACGGAATCGGCGCTACGTGATGAGGAGGTCCGGTCGGCGAACCTTGATTCGGGTGTCAAAAGCTTTGTAATGTTTGATCCCACCGTTCGATCGCGGTCAATTTTTTACACGAGTTTCCGCATGCGGTTTTCCTCGGGGTAGGTACGGAATAACTACTCGGTGACGAGGTGGTGCAGTCGGTAAACCTTGAGTAAGGGGTCAAAAGGGCCATAATGTTTGATCCCACCGTTGGATGGCGCTCAAATTTTTACACGAGTTTCCGAATGCGGTTTTCCTCGGGTAGCTACGGAATCGGCTGCTCGTGATGAGGAGGTCGTCGGCGAACCTTGATTCAGGTGTCAAAAGCTGCCATAATGTTTGATCCCACCGTTCGATCGCGGTTAAATTTTTACACGAGCATGCAGTTTTCCTCGGGGTAGGTACAGAATAACTACTCGGTGACGAGGTGGTCTGGTCGGGAAACCTTGAGTAAAGGGTCAAAAGAGCCATAATGTTTGATCCCACCGTCGGATGGCGCTCAAATTTTTACACGAGTTTCCGGATGCGGTTTTCCTCGGGGTAGCTACGGGAATCGGCGCTGCTACGTGACGAGGAGGTCGGCCGGCGAACCTTGTGTAAGGTGTCAAAAGCTTTGTAATGTTTGATCCCATTGTTGGATCGCGGTCAATTTTTTACACGAGTTTCCGCATGCAGTTTTCCTCGGGGTAGGTACAGAATAACTACTCGGTGACGAGGTGGTCTGGTCGGTAAACCTTGAGTAAGGGGTCAAAAGGGCCATAATGTTTGATCCCACCGTTGGATCGCGCTAAAGTTTTTACACGAGTTTCCGAACGCAGTTTTTGCTCGGGGTAGGTACAGAATCGCTGCTACATGACGAGGAGGTCTGGCCGGCGAACCTTGTGTAAGGGGTCAAAAGCTCCGTAATGTTTGATCCCATTGTTGGATCGCGTTCAATTTTTTACACGAGTTTCCGCATGCAGTTTTCCTCGGGGTAGGTACAGAATAACTACTCGGTGACGAGGTGGTCTGGTCGGTAAACCTTGAGTAAGGGGTCAAAAGGGCCATAATGTTTGATCCCACCGTTGGATCGCGCTTAAATTTTTACACGAGTTTCCGAATGCAGTTTTCCTCGGAGTAGCTACGGAATCGCTGCTACGTGATGAGGAGGTCTGGCCGGCGAACCTTGATTCAGGTGTCAAAAGCTTTGTAATGTTTGATCCCACCGTTCGATCGCGGTCAATTTTTTACATGAGTTTCCGCATGCAGTTTTCCTCGGGGTAGGTACAGAATAACTACTCGGTGACGAGGTGGTCTGGTCGGTAAACCTTGAGTAAGGGGTCAAAAGGGCCATAATGTTTGATCCCACCGTCGGATGGCGCTCAAATTTTTACACGAGTTTCCGGATGCAGTTTTTCACGGGGTAGCTACAGGAATCGGCTTGCTACGTGACGAGGAGGTCGGCCGGCGAACCTTGTGTAAGGGGTCAAAAGCTCCGTAATGTTTGATCCCATTGTTGGATCGCGGTCAATTTTTTACACGAGTTTCCGCATGCAGTTTTCCTCGGTGTAGCTACCGAATACCTACTCGGTTACGAGGTGGTCTTGTCGGCAAACCTTGAGTAAGGGGTCAAAAGTGCCATAATGTTTGATCCCACCGTTGGATCGCGCTTAAATTTTTACACGAGTTTCCGGATGCAGTTTTCCTCGGGGTACCTACGGAATCGCTGCTACGTGACGAGGAGGTCTGGCCGGCGAACCTTGATTCAGGTGTCAAAAGCTCTGTAATGTTTGATCCCACCGTTCGATCGCGGTTAAATGTTTGCACGAGTTTCCACATGCAGTTTTCCTCGGGGTAGGTACAGAATACCTACTCGGTGACGAGGTGGTCTGTTCGACCAACCTTGAGTATGAGGTCAAAAGGGCCATAATATTTGATCCCACCGTTGGATCGCGCTTAAATTTTTATACGAGTTTCCGCATGCAGTTTGCCTCGGGGTAGGTACAGAATAACTACTCGGTGATGAGGTGGTCTGGTCGGGAAACCTTGAGTAAGGGGTCAAAAGGGCCATAATATTTGATCCCACCGTTGGATCGCGCTTAAATTTTTACACGAGTTTCCGAATGCAGTTTTCCTCGGGGTAGCTACGGAATCGCGCTACGTGACGAGGAGGTCCGGTCGGCGAACCTTGATTCGGGTGTCAAAAGCTCGTAATGTTTGATCCCACCGTTCGATTGCGGTTAAATTTTTACACGAGCATGCAGTTTTCCTCGGGGTAGGTACAGAATAACTACTCGGTGACGAGGTGGTCTCGTCGGGAAACCTTGAGTAAGGGGTCAAAAGAGCCATAATGTTTGATCCCACCGTCGGATGGCGCTCAAATTTTTACACGAGTTTCCGGATGCAGTTTTTCACGGGGTAGCTACAGAATCGCTGCTACATGACGAGGAGGTCTGGCCGGCGAACCTTGTGTAAGGGGTCAAAAGCTCCGTAATGTTTGATCCCATTGTTGGATCGCGGTCAATTTTTTACACGAGTTTTCGCATGCAGTTTTCCTCGGGGTAGGTACAGAATAACTACTCGGTGACGAGGTGGTCTGGTCGGTAAACCTTGAGTAAGGGGTCAAAAGGGCCATAATGTTTGATCCCACCGTTGGATCGCGCTTAAATTTTTACACGAGTTTTCGAATGCGGTTTTCCTCGGAGTAGCTACGGAATCGCCTGCTACGTGATGAGGAGGTCCGGCGGCGAACCTTGATTCGGGTGTCAAAAGCTCGTAATGTTTGATCCCACCGTTCGATCGCGGTCAATTTTTTACACGAGTTTCCCCATGCTGTTTTCCTCGGGGTAGGTACAGAATAACTACTCGGTGACGAGGTGGTCTGGTCGGTAAACCTTGAGTAAGGGGTCAAAAGGGCCATAATGGTTGATCCCACCGTTGGATCGCGCTTAAATTTTTACACGAGTTTCCGAATGCAGTTTTCCTCGGGGTAGCTACGGAATCGCCTACTCGTGATGAGGAGGTCTGGTCGGCGAACCTTGAGTAAGGGGTCAAAAGCTGCCGTAATGTTTGATCCCACCGTTCGATCGCGGTTAAATTTTTACACGAGCATGCAGTTTTCCTCGGGGTAGGTACAGAATAACTACTCGGTGACGAGGTGGTCTGGTCGGGAAACCTTGAGTAAAGGGTCAAAAGAGCCATAATGTTTGATCCCACAGTTGGATGGCGCTCAAATTTTTACTCGAGTTTCCGGATGCAGTTTTCCTCGGGGCAGCTACGGAATCGCTGCTACGTGACGAGGAGGTCGGCCGGCGAACCTTGTGTAAGGTGTCAAAAGCTTTGTAATGTTTGATCCCATTGTTGGATCGCGGTCAATTTTTTACACGAGTTTCCGCATGCAGTTTTCCTCGGGGTAGGTACAGAATAACTACTCGGTGACGAGGTGGTCTGGTCGGTAAACCTTGAGTAAGGGGTCAAAAGGGCCATAATGTTTGATCCCACCGTTGGATCGCGCTAAATTTTTACACGAGTTTCCGATGCGGTTTTCCTCGGGGTAGCTACGGAATCGGCTGCTACGTGACGAGGAGGTCTGGCGGCGAACCTTGTGTAAGGGGTCAAAAGCTCCGTAATGTTTGATCCCATTGTTGGATCGCGGTCAATTTTTTACACGAGTTTCCGCATGCAGTTTTCCTCGGGGTAGGTACAGAATAACTACTCGGTGACGAGGTGGTCCGGTCGGTAAACCTTGAGTAAGGGGTCAAAAGGGCCATAATGTTTGATCCCACCGTTGGATCGCGCTTAAATTTTTACACGAGTTTCCGAATGCGGTTTTCCTCGGGGTAGCTACGGAATCGTGCTACGTGATGAGGAGGTCCCGGCGAACCTTGATTCAGGTGTCAAAAGCTTTGTAATGTTTGATCCCACCGTTCGATCGCGGTTCAATTTTTTACATGAGTTTCCGCATGCGGTTTTCCTCGGGGTAGGTACGGAATAACTACTCGGTGACGAGGTGGTGCGGTCGGTAAACCTTGAGTAAGGGGTCAAAAGGGCCATAATGTTTGATCCCACCGTTGGATGGCGCTCAAATTTTTACACGAGTTTCCGGATGCGGTTTTCCTCGGGGTAGCTACGAATAACTGCTCTACGTGACGAGGAGGTCAGTCGGGAACCTTGTGTAAGGGGTCAAAAGCGCCGTAATGTTTGATCCCATTGTTGGATCGCGGTCAATTTTTTACACGAGTTTCCGCATGCGGTTTTCCTCGGTGTAGCTACGGAATACCTACTCGGTACGAGGTGGTCTTGTCGGCAAACCTTGAGTAAGGGGTCAAAAGTGCCATAATGTTTGATCCCACCGTTGGATCGCGCTTAAATTTTTACACGAGTTTCCGGATGCGGTTTTCCTCGGGGTAGCTACGGAATCGGCGCTACGTGACGAGGAGGTCGGGCCGGCGAACCTTGATTCAGGTGTCAAAAGCTCTGTAATGTTTGATCCCACCGTTCGATCGCGGTTAAATGTTTGCACGAGTTTCCACATGCAGTTTTCCTCGGGGTAGGTACAGAATACCTACTCGGTGACGAGGTGGTCTGTTCGACCAACCTTGAGTATGAGGTCAAAAGGGCCATAATATTTGATCCCACCGTTGGATCGCGCTTAAATTTTTATACGAGTTTCCGCATGCAGTTTGCCTCGGGGTAGGTACAGAATAACTACTCGGTGATGAGGTGGTCTGGTCGGGAAACCTTGAGTAAGGGGTCAAAAGGGCCATAATATTTGATCCCACCGTTGGATCGCGCTTAAATTTTTACACGAGTTTCCGAATGCAGTTTTCCTCGGGGTAGCTACGGAATCGGCGCTACGTGACGAGGAGGTCAGTCGGCGAACCTTGATTCAGGTGTCAAAAGCTCTGTAATGTTTGATCCCACCGTTCGATCGCGGTTAAATTTTTACACGAGCATGCAGTTTTCCTCGGGGTAGGTACAGAATAACTACTCGGTGACGAGGTGGTCTGATCGGGAAACCTTGAGTAAGGGGTCAAAAGAGCCATAATGTTTGATCCCACCGTTGGATGGCGCTCAAATTTTTACACGAGTTTCCGGATGCGGTTTTCCTCGGGGTAGCTACGGAATCGGTTGCTACATGACGAGGAGGTCGTCGGCGAACCTTGTGTAAGGGGTCAAAAGCTCCGTAATGTTTGATCCCATTGTTGGATCGCGGTCAATTTTTTACACGAGTTTTCGCATGCAGTTTTCCTCGGGGTAGGTACAGAATAACTACTCGGTGATGAGGTGGTCTGGTCGGTAAACCTTGAGTAAGGGGTCAAAAGGGCCATAATTTTTGATCCCACCGTTGGATCGCGCTTACAATTTTACACGAGTTTTCGAATGCAGTTTTCCTCGGGGTAGCTACGGAATCGCTGCTACGTGACGAGGAGGTCTGGCCGGCGAACCTTGATTCAGGTGTCAAAAGCCTCGTAATGTTTGATCCCACCGTTCGATCGCGGTTAAATTTTTACACGAGCATGCAGTTTTCCTCGGGGTAGGTACAGAATAACTACTCGGTGACGAGGTGGTCTGGTCGGGAAACCTTGAGTAAGGGGTCAAAAGAGCCATAATGTTTGATCCCACCGTCGGATGGCGCTCAAATTTTTACACGAGTTTCCGGATGCAGTTTTTCACGGGGTAGCTACAGAATCGCTGCTACGTGACGAGGAGGTCTGGCCGGCGAACCTTGTGTAAGGGGTCAAAAGCTCCGTAATGTTTGATCCCATTGTTGGATCGCGGTCAATTTTTTACACGAGTTTCCGCATGCAGTTTTCCTCGGGGTAGGTACAGAATAACTACTCGGTGACGAGGTGGTCTGGTCGGTAAACCTTGAGTAAGGGGTCAAAAGGGCCATAATGTTTGATTCCACCGTTGGATCGCGCTTAAATTTTTACACGAGTTTCCGAATGCAGTTTTCCTCGGGGTAGCTACGGAATCGCGCTACGTGATGAGGAGGTCTCGGTCGGCGAACCTTGATTCAGGTGTCAAAAGCTTTGTAATGTTTGATCCCACCGTTCGATCGCGGTCAATTTTTTACACGAGTTTCCCCATGCTGTTTTCCTCGGGGTAGGTACAGAATAACTACTCGGTGACGAGGTGGTGCGGTCGGTAAACCTTGAGTAAGGGGTCAAAAGGGCCATAATAGTTGATCCCACCGTTGGATCGCGCTTAAATTTTTACACGAGTTTCCGAATGCAGTTTTCCTCGGAGTAGCTACGAAATCGCTGCTTCGTGATGAGGAGGTCTGGCCGGCGAACCTTGATTCAGGTGTCAAAAGCTGCCGTAATGTTTGATCCCACCGTTCGATCGCGGTTAAATTTTTACACGAGCATGCGGTTTTCCTCGGGGTAGGTACGGAATAACTACTCGGTGACGAGGTGGTGCGGTCGGGAAACCTTGAGTAAAGGGTCAAAAGAGCCATAATGTTTGATCCCACCGTTGGATGGCGCTCAAATTTTTACACGAGTTTCCGGATGCGGTTTTTCTCGGGGTAGCTACGGAATCGGCGCTACGTGACGAGGAGGTCTGGCGGCGAACCTTGTGTAAGGTGTCAAAAGCTTTGTAATGTTTGATCCCATTGTTGGATCGCGGTCAATTTTTTACACGAGTTTCCGCATGCGGTTTTCCTCGGGGTAGGTACGGAATAACTACTCGGTGACGAGGTGGTGCGGTCGGTAAACCTTGAGTAAGGGGTCAAAAGGGCCATAATGTTTGATCCCACCGTTGGATCGCGCTAAAATTTTTACACGAGTTTCCGAATGCGGTTTTTGCTCGGGGTAGCTATGGAATCGCTGCTACATGACGAGGAGGTCGGTCGGCGAACCTTGTGTAAGGGGTCAAAAGCTCCGTAATGTTTGATCCCATTGTTGGATCGCGTTCAATTTTTTACACGAGTTTCCGCATGCAGTTTTCCTCGGGGTTGGTACAGAATAACTACTTGGTGACGAGGTGGTGGTTCGGTCGGTAAACCTTGAGTAAGGGGTCAAAAGGGCCATAATGTTTGATCCCACCGTTGGATCGCGCTTAAATTTTTACACGAGTTTCCGAATGCGGTTTTCCTCGGAGTAGCTACGGAATCGGCTGCTACGTGATGAGGAGGTCGGCGGCGAACCTTGATTCGGGTGTCAAAAGCTTTGTAATGTTTGATCCCACCGTTCGATCGCGGTCAATTTTTTACATGAGTTTCCGCATGCAGTTTTCCTCGGGGTAGGTACAGAATAACTACTCGGTGACGAGGTGGTCTGGTCGGTAAACCTTGAGTAAGGGGTCAAAAGGGCCATAATGTTTGATCCCACCGTCGGATGGCGCTCAAATTTTTACACGAGTTTCCGGATGCGGTTTTCACGGGGTAGCTACGGAATCGGCTGCTACGTGACGAGGAGGTCCGGTCGGCGAACCTTGTGTAAGGGGTCAAAAGCTCCGTAATGTTTGATCCCATTGTTGGATCGCGGTCAATTTTTTACACGAGTTTCCGCATGCGGTTTTCCTCGGTGTAGCTACGGAATACCTACTCGGTTACGAGGTGGTCTTGTCGGCAAACCTTGAGTAAGGGGTCAAAAGTGCCATAATGTTTGATCCCACCGTTGGATCGCGCTTAAATTTTTACACGAGTTTCCGGATGCAGTTTTCCTCGGGGTACCTACGGAATCGGCTGCTACGTGACGAGGAGGTCCGCCGGCGAACCTTGATTCAGGTGTCAAAAGCTCTGTAATGTTTGATCCCACCGTTCGATCGCGGTTAAATGTTTGCACGAGTTTCCACATGCAGTTTTCCTCGGGGTAGGTACAGAATACCTACTCGGTGACGAGGTGGTCACGGTCGACCAACCTTGAGTATGGGGTCAAAAGGGCCATAATATTTGATCCCACCGTTGGATCGCGCTTAAATTTTTATACGAGTTTCCGCATGCAGTTTGCCTCGGGGTAGGTACAGAATAACTACTCGGTGATGAGGTGGTCGGTCGGGAAACCTTGAGTAAGGGGTCAAAAGGGCCATAATGTTTGATCCCACCGTTGGATCGCGCTTAAATTTTTACACGAGTTTCCGAATGCAGTTTTCCTCGGGGTAGCTACGGAATCGCTGCTACGTGACGAGGAGGTCTGGCCGGCGAACCTTGATTCAGGTGTCAAAAGCTCTGTAATGTTTGATCCCACCGTTCGATCGCGGTTAAATTTTTACACGAGCATGCAGTTTTCCTCGGGGTAGGTACAGAATAACTACTCGGTGACGAGGTGGTCGAGTCGGGAAACCTTGAGTAAGGGGTCAAAAGAGCCATAATGTTTGATCCCACCGTTGGATGGCGCTCAAATTTTTACACGAGTTTCCGGATGCGGTTTTCCTCGGGGTAGCTACGGAATCGCTGCTACATGACGAGGAGGTCGGTCGGCGAACCTTGTGTAAGGGGTCAAAAGCCCGTAATGTTTGATCCCATTGTTGGATCGCGGTCAATTTTTTACACGAGTTTTCGCATGCAGTTTTCCTCGGGGTAGGTACAGAATAAGTACTCGGTGATGAGGTGGTCCAGTCGGTAAACCTTGAGTAAGGGGTCAAAAGGGCCATAATGTTTGATCCCACCGTTGGATCGCGCTTAAATTTTTACACGAGTTTTCGAATGCGGTTTTCCTCGGGGTAGCTACGGAATCGCTGCTACGTGATGAGGGAGGTCCGGCGGCGAACCTTGATTCGGGTGTCAAAAGCTCCGTAATGTTTGATCCCACCGTTCGATCGCGGTTAAATTTTTTACACGAGTTTCCGCATGCGGTTTTCCTCGGGGTAGGTACGGAATAACTACTCGGTGACGAGGTGGTCGGTCGGTAAACCTTGAGTAAGGGGTCAAAAGGGCCATAATGTTTGATCCCACCGTTGGATCGCGCTTAAATTTTTACACGAGTTTCCGAATGCGGTTTTCCTCGGGGTAGCTACGAAATCGGCGCTCGTGATGAGGAGGTCCGGTCGGCGAACCTTGATTAAGGGGTCAAAAGCTCATAATGTTTGATCCCACCGTTCGATCGCGGTTAAATTTTTACACGAGCATGCGGTTTTCCTCGGGGTAGGTACGGAATAACTACTCGGTGACGAGGTGGTGCAGTCGGGAAACCTTGAGTAAAGGGTCAAAAGAGCCATAATGTTTGATCCCACCGTTGGATGGCGCTCAAATTTTTACACGAGTTTCCGGATGCGGTTTTTCCTCGGGGTAGCTACGGAATCGCTGCTACGTGACGGAGGAGGTCAGGCCGGCGAACCTTGTGTAAGGGTGTCAAAAGCTTTGTAATGTTTGATCCCATTGTTGGATCGCGGTCAATTTTTTACACGAGTTTTCGCATGCGGTTTTCCTCGGGGTAGGTACGGAATAACTACTCGGTGACGAGGTGGTGCGGTCGGTAAACCTTGAGTAAGGGGTCAAAAGGGCCATAATGTTTGATCCCACCGTTGGATCGCGCTAAATTTTTACACGAGTTTCCGAATGCGGTTTTCCTCGGGGTAGCTACGGAATCTGCTACGTGACGAGGAGGTCGGTCGGCGAACCTTGTGTAAGGGGTCAAAAGCTCCGTAATGTTTGATCCCATTGTTGGATCGCGGTTCAATTTTTACACGAGTTTCCGCATGCGGTTTTCCTCGGGGTAGGTACGGAATAACTACTCGGTGACGAGGTGGTGCGGTCGGGAAACCTTGAGTAAGGGGTCAAAAGGGCCATAATGTTTGATCCCACCGTTGGATCGCGCTTAAATTTTTACACGAGTTTCCGAATGCGGTTTTCCTCGGAGTAGCTACGGAATCGGTTGCTACGTGATGAGGAGGTCTGGCCGGCGAACCTTGATTCAGGTGTCAAAAGCTTTGTAATGTTTGATCCCACCGTTCGATCGCGGTCAATTTTTTACACGAGTTTCCGCATGCGGTTTTCCTCGGGGTAGGTACAGAATAACTACTCGGTGACGAGGTGGTCTGGTCGGTAAACCTTGAGTAAGGGGTCAAAAGGGCCATAATGTTTGATCCCACCGTCGGATGGCGCTCAAATTTTTACACGAGTTTCCGGATGCAGTTTTTCACGGGGTAGCTACAGAATCGCTGCTACGTGACGAGGAGGTCTGGCCGGCGAACCTTGTGTAAGGGGTCAAAAGCTCCGTAATGTTTGATCCCATTGTTGGATCGCGGTCAATTTTTTACACGAGTTTCCGCATGCAGTTTTCCTCGGGGTAGGTACGGAATACCTACTCGGTGACGAGGTGGTCTTGTCGGCAAACCTTGAGTAAGGGGTCAAAAGTGCCATAATGTTTGATCCCACCGTTGGATCGCGCTTAAATTTTTACACGAGTTTCCGGATGCAGTTTTCCTCGGGGTAGCTACGGAATCGCTGCTACGTGACGAGGAGGTCTGGCCGGCGAACCTTGATTCAGGTGTCAAAAGCTCTGTAATGTTTGATCCCACCGTTCGATCGCGGTTAAATTTTTACACGAGTTTCCGCATGCAGTTTTCGTCGGGGTAGGTACAGAATACCTACTCGGTGACGAGGTGGTCTGTTCGACCAACCTTGAGTATGAGGTCAAAAGGGCCATAATATTTGATCCCACCGTTGGATCGCGCTTAAATTTTAACACGAGTTTCCGCATGCGGTTTTCCTCGGGGTAGGTACGGAATAACTACTCGGTGATGAGGTGGTGCGGTCGGGAAACCTTGAGTAAGGGGTCAAAAGGGCCATAATGTTTGATCCCACCGTTGGATCGCGCTTAAATTTTTACACGAGTTTCCGATGCGGTTTTCCTCGGGGTAGCTACGGAATCGCCTACTCGGTGACGAGGTGGTCCGGTCGGCGAACCTTGAGTAAGGGGTCAAAAGGGCTCATAATGTTTGATCCCACCGTTGGATCGCGGTTAAATTTTTACGAGTTTAGCATGCGGTTTTCCTCGGGGTAGGTACGGAATAACTACTCGGTGACGAGGTGGTCAGTCGGGAAACCTTGAGTAAGGGGTCAAAAGAGCCATAATGTTTGATCCCACCGTTGGATGGCGCTCAAATTTTTACACGAGTTTCCGGATGCGGTTTTCCTCGGGGTAGCTATGGAATAGCTGCTACGTGACGAGGAGGTCGGTCGGCGAACCTTGTGTAAGGGGTCAAAAGCCCGTAATGTTTGATCCCATTGTTGGATCGCGGTTAAATTTTTACACGAGTTTTCGCATGCGGTTTTCCTCGGGGTAGGTACGGAATAACTACTCGGTGATGAGGTGGTCGGTCGGTAAACCTTGAGTAAGGGGTCAAAAGGGCCATAATGTTTGATCCCACCGTTGGATCGCGCTTAAATTTTTACACGAGTTTCCGAATGCAGTTTTCCTCGGGGTAGCTACGGAATCGCTGCTACGTGACGAGGAGGTCTGGCCGGCGAACCTTGATTCGGGTGTCAAAAGCTCGTAATGTTTGATCCCACCGTTCGATCGCGGTTAAATTTTTACACGAGCATGCGGTTTTCCTCGGGGTAGGTACGGAATAACTACTCGGTGACGAGGTGGTCGTCGGGAAACCTTGAGTAAGGGGTCAAAAGAGCCATAATGTTTGATCCCACCGTCGGATGGCGCTCAAATTTTTACACGAGTTTCCGGATGCGGTTTTCCTCGGGGTAGCTACTGGAATCGGCTGCTACGTGACGAGGAGGTCGGTCGGCGAACCTTGTGTAAGGGGTCAAAAGCTCCGTAATGTTTGATCCCATTGTTGGATCGCGGTCAATTTTTTACACGAGTTTTCGCATGCAGTTTTCCTCGGGGTAGGTACAGAATAACTACTCGGTGATGAGGTGGTACAGTCGGTAAACCTTGAGTAAGGGGTCAAAAGGGCCATAATGTTTGATCCCACCGTTGGATCGCGCTTAAATTTTTACACGAGTTTTCGAATGCGGTTTTCCTCGGGTAGCTACGGAATCGGCGCTACGTGATGAGGAGGTCTGGTCGGCGAACCTTGATTCAGGTGTCAAAAGCTCTGTAATGTTTGATCCCACCGTTCGATCGCGGTTAAATTTTTACACGAGCATGCAGTTTTCCTCGGGGTAGGTACAGAATAACTACTCGGTGACGAGGTGGTCTGGTCGGGAAACCTTGAGTAAGGGGTCAAAAGAGCCATAATGTTTGATCCCACCGTTGGATGGCGCTCAAATTTTTACACGAGTTTCCGGATGCAGTTTTCCTCGGGGTAGCTACGGGAATCGCTGCTACGTGACGAGGAGGTCTGGCGGCGAACCTTGTGTAAGGGGTCAAAAGCTCCGTAATGTTTGATCCCATTGTTGGATCGCGGTCAATTTTTTACACGAGTTTCCGCATGCGGTTTTCCTCGGGGTAGGTACGGAATAACTACTCGGTGACGAGGTGGTGCAGTCGGTAAACCTTGAGTAAGGGGTCAAAAGGGCCATAATGTTTGATCCCACCGTTGGATCGCGCTTAAATTTTTACACGAGTTTCCGAATGCAGTTTTCCTCGGGGTAGCTACGGAATCGCTGCTACGTGATGAGGAGGTCTGGTCGGCGAACCTTGATTCAGGTGTCAAAAGCTTTGTAATGTTTGATCCCACCGTTCGATCGCGGTCAATTTTTTACACGAGTTTCCCCATGCTGTTTTCCTCGGGGTAGGTACGGAATAACTACTCGGTGACGAGGTGGTGCAGTCGGTAAACCTTGAGTAAGGGGTCAAAAGGGCCATAATGTTTGATCCCACCGTTGGATCGCGCTTAAATTTTTACACGAGTTTCCGAATGCGGTTTTCCTCGGGTAGCTACGGAATCGCTTGCTCGTGATGAGGAGGTGCGGCGGCGAACCTTGATTCAGGTGTCAAAAGCTCTGTAATGTTTGATCCCACCGTTCGATCGCGGTTAAATTTTTACACGAGCATGCAGTTTTCCTCGGGGTAGGTACAGAATAACTACTCGGTGACGAGGTGGTCAGTCGGGAAACCTTGAGTAAAGGGTCAAAAGAGCCATAATGTTTGATCCCACCGTCGGATGGCGCTCAAATTTTTACACGAGTTTCCGGATGCAGTTTTCCTCGGGGTAGCTACAGAATCGCTGCTACGTGACGAGGAGGTCTGGCCGGCGAACCTTGTGTAAGGTGTCAAAAGCTTTGTAATGTTTGATCCCATTGTTGGATCGCGGTCAATTTTTTACACGAGTTTCCGCATGCAGTTTTCCTCGGGGTAGGTACAGAATAACTACTCGGTGACGAGGTGGTCAGTCGGTAAACCTTGAGTAAGGGGTCAAAAGGGCCATAATGTTTGATCCCACCGTTGGATCGCGCTAAAGTTTTTACACGAGTTTCCGATGCGGTTTTTCCTCGGGGTAGCTACGGAATGGCTGCTACATGACGAGGAGGTCTCGGTCGGCGAACCTTGTGTAAGGGGTCAAAAGGGCCGTAATGTTTGATCCCATTGTTGGATCGCGTTCAAATTTTTACACGAGTTTCCGCATGCGGTTTTCCTCGGGGTTGGTACGGAATAACTACTCGGTGACGAGGTGGTGCGGTCGGTAAACCTTGAGTAAGGGGTCAAAAGGGCCATAATGTTTGATCCCACCGTTGGATCGCGCTTAAATTTTTACACGAGTTTCCGAATGCGGTTTTCCTCGGAGTAGCTACGGAATCGGCGCTACGTGATGAGGAGGTACGGCCGGCGAACCTTGATTCGGGTGTCAAAAGCTTTGTAATGTTTGATCCCACCGTTCGATCGCGGTCAATTTTTTACATGAGTTTCCGCATGCGGTTTTCCTCGGGGTAGGTACGGAATAACTACTCGGTGACGAGGTGGTCAGTCGGTAAACCTTGAGTAAGGGGTCAAAAGGGCCATAATGTTTGATCCCACCGTTGGATCGCGCTTAAATTTTTACACGAGTTTCCGAATGCGGTTTTCCTCGGAGTAGCTACGGAATCGGCTGCTCGTGATGAGGAGGTCTGCGTCGGCGAACCTTGATAAGGGTGTCAAAAGCTGCCGTAATGTTTGATCCCACCGTTCGATCGCGGTTAAATTTTTACACGAGGCATGCGGTTTTCCTCGGGGTAGGTACGGAATAACTACTCGGTGACGAGGTGGTGCAGTCGGGAAACCTTGAGTAAGGGGTCAAAAGAGCCATAATGTTTGATCCCACCGTCGGATGGCGCTCAAATTTTTACACGAGTTTCCGGATGCGGTTTTCCTCGGGGTAGCTACGGAATCGGCTGCTACGTGACGAGGAGGTCGGTCGGCGAACCTTGTGTAAGGGGTCAAAAGCTTCGTAATGTTTGATCCCATTGTTGGATCGCGGTCAATTTTTTACACGAGTTTTCCGCATGCGGTTTTCCTCGGGGTAGGTACGGAATAACTACTCGGTGACGAGGTGGTGCAGTCGGTAAACCTTGAGTAAGGGGTCAAAAGGGCCATAATGTTTGATCCCACCGTTGGATCGCGCTTAAATTTTTACACGAGTTTCCGATGCGGTTTTCCTCGGGGTAGCTACGGAATCGCTGCTACGTGACGAGGAGGTCGGCCGGCGAACCTTGTGTAAGGGGTCAAAAGCTCCGTAATGTTTGATCCCATTGTTGGATCGCGGTTCAATTTTTTACACGAGTTTCCGCATGCGGTTTTCCTCGGGGTAGGTACGGAATAACTACTCGGTGACGAGGTGGTCCGGTCGGTAAACCTTGAGTAAGGGGTCAAAAGGGCCATAATGTTTGATCCCACCGTTGGATCGCGCTTAAATTTTTACACGAGTTTCCGAATGCAGTTTTCCTCGGAGTAGCTACGGAATCGCTGCTACGTGATGAGGAGGTCGGTCGGCGAACCTTGATTCGGGGTCAAAAGCTTTGTAATGTTTGATCCCACCGTTCGATCGCGGTCAATTTTTTACACGAGTTTCCGCATGCGGTTTTCCTCGGGGTAGGTACGGAATAACTACTCGGTGACGAGGTGGTCAGTCGGTAAACCTTGAGTAAGGGGTCAAAAGGGCCATAATGTTTGATCCCACCGTCGGATGGCGCTCAAATTTTTACACGAGTTTCCGGATGCGGTTTTTCTCGGGGTAGCTACGGGAATCGCTGCTACATGACGAGGAGGGTGGCCGGCGAACCTTGTGTAAGGGGTCAAAAGCTCCGTAATGTTTGATCCCATTGTTGGATCGCGGTCAATTTTTTACACGAGTTTCCGCATGCAGTTTTCCTCGGGGTAGGTACAGAATAACTACTCGGTGACGAGGTGGTGCAGTCGGTAAACCTTGAGTAAGGGGTCAAAAGGGCCATAATGTTTGATCCCACCGTTGGATAGCGCTTAAATTTTTACACGAGTTTCCGAATGCGGTTTTCCTCGGAGTAGCTACGGAATCGGCTGCTACGTGATGAGGAGGTCGGCGGCGAACCTTGATTCGGGTGTCAAAAGCTTTGTAATGTTTGATCCCACCGTTCGATCGCGGTCAATTTTTTACACGAGTTTCCGCATGCGGTTTTCCTCGGGGTAGGTACGGAATAACTACTCGGTGACGAGGTGGTGCGGTCGGTAAACCTTGAGTAAGGGGTCAAAAGGGCCATAATGTTTGATCCCACCGTTGGATGGCGCTCAAATTTTTACACGAGTTTCCGGATGCGGTTTTCCTCGGGGTAGGCTACGGAATCGGCGCTACGTGACGAGGAGGTCGCCGGCGAACCTTGTGTAAGGGGTCAAAAGCTCCGTAATGTTTGATCCCATTGTTGGATCGCGGTCAATTTTTTACACGAGTTTCCGCATGCGGTTTTCCTCGGTGTAGCTACGGAATACCTACTCGGTGACGAGGTGGTCTTGTCGGCAAACCTTGAGTAAGGGGTCAAAAGTGCCATAATGTTTGATCCCATCGTTGGATCGCGCTTCAATTTTTTACACGAGTTTCCGGATGCGGTTTTCCTCGGGGTAGCTACGGAATGGCTGCTACGTGACGAGGAGGTGCGGTCGGCGAACCTTGTGTAAGGGGTCAAAAGCTGCCGTAATGTTTGATCCCAGCGTTGGATCGCACTTAAATTTTTACACGAGTTTACGCATGCGGTTTTCCTCGGGGTAGGTACGGAATAACTACTCGGTGACGAGGTGGTCAGTAGGGAAACCTTGAGTAAGGGGTCAAAAGGGCCATAATGTTTGATCCCATCGTTGGATCGCGGTCTTAAATTTTTACACGAGTTTTCGCATGCGGTTTTCCTCGGGGTAGGTACGGAATAACTACTCGGTGACGAGGTGGTGCAGTCGGGAAACCTTGAGTAAGGGGTCAAAAGGGCCATAATGTTTGAACCCATCGTGGGATCGCGATCAATTTTTTACTCGAGTTTCCGCATGCAGTTTTCCTCGGGGTAGGTACAGAATAACTACTCGGTGACGAGGTGGTCTGGTCGGGAAACCTTGAGTAAGGGGTCAAAAGAGCCATAATGTTTGATCCCACCGTTGGATGACGCTCAAATTTTTACACGAGTTTCCGCGATGAATTTTCCTCGGTGTAGCTACCGAATAACTAGTCGGTGACGAGGTGGTCTGGTCGGCCAACCTTGAGTAAGGGGTCAAAAGTGCCATAATATTTGACCCACCGTTGGATCGCGGTTAAATTTTTACACGAGTTTTCGCATGCAGTTTTCCTCGGGGTAGGTACAGAATAACTACTCGGTGACGAGGTGGTCTGGTCGGTAAACCTTGAGTAAGGGGTCAAAAGGGCCATAATGTTTGATCCCACCGTTGGATCGCGCTTAAATTTTTACACGAGTTTCCGAATGCAGTTTTCCTCGGGGTAGCTACGGAATCGCTGCTACGTGATGAGGAGGTCTGGCCGGCGAACCTTGATTCAGGTGTCAAAAGCTCTGTAATGTTTGATCCCACCGTTCGATCGCGGTTAAATTTTTACACGAGCATGCAGTTTTCCTCGGGGTAGGTACAGAATAACTACTCGGTGACGAGGTGGTGCAGTCGGGAAACCTTGAGTAAAGGGTCAAAAGAGCCATAATGTTTGATCCCACCGTCGGATGGCGCTCAAATTTTTACACGAGTTTCCGGATGCAGTTTTTCACGGGGTAGCTACAGAATCGCTGCTACGTGACGAGGAGGTCTGGCCGGCGAACCTTGTGTAAGGTGTCAAAAGCTTTGTAATGTTTGATCCCATTGTTGGATCGCGGTCAATTGTTTACACGAGTTTCCGCATGCAGTTTTCCTCGGGGTAGGTACAGAATAACTACTCGGTGACGAGGTGGTGCAGTCGGTAAACCTTGAGTAAGGGGTCAAAAGGGCCATAATGTTTGATCCCACCGTTGGATCGCGCTTAAATTTTTACACGAGTTTCCGAATGCGGTTTTCCTCGGGGTAGGTACAGAATAACTACTCGGTGACGAGGTGGTCTGGTAGGGAAACCTTGAGTAAGGGGTCAAAAGGGCCATAATGTTTGATCCCATCGTTGGATCGCGATCAATTTTTTACTCGAGTTTCCGCATGCAGTTTTCCTCGGGGTAGGTACGGAATAACTACTCGGTGACGAGGTGGTCCGGTCGGGAAACCTTGAGTAAGGGGTCAAAAGAGCCATAATGTTTGATCCCACCGTTGGATGGCGCTCAAATTTTTACACGAGTTTCCGCGATGAATTTTCCTCGGTGTAGCTACGGAATAACTACTCGGTGACGAGGTGGTACGGTCGGCCAACCTTGAGTAAGGGGTCAAAAGTGCCATAATATTTGATCCCACCGTTGGATCGCGCTTAAATTTTTACACGAGTTTTCGCATGCGGTTTTCCTCGGGGTAGGGGTACGGAATAACTACTCGGTGACGAGGTGGTGCGGTCGGTAAACCTTGAGTAAGGGGTCAAAAGGGCCATAATGTTTGATCCCACCGTTGGATCGCGCTTAAATTTTTACACGAGTTTCCGAATGCAGTTTTCCTCGGAGTAGCTATGGAATCGCTGCTACGTGACGAGGAGGTCCGTCGGCGAACCTTGTGTAAGGGGTCAAAAGCTCCTTAATGTTTGATCCCATTGTTGGATCGCGGTCAATTTTTTACACGAGTTTTCGCATGCAGTTTTACTCGGGGTAGGTACAGAATAACTACTCGGTGACGAGGTGGTGCAGTCGGAAACCTTGAGTAAGGGGTCAAAAGGGCCATAATGTTTGATCCCACCGTTGGATCGCGCTTAAATTTTTACACGAGTTTCCGAATGCGGTTTTCCTCGGGGTAGCTACGGAATGGCTGCTACGTGACGGAGGTGGTCGTCGGCGAACCTTGTGTAAGGGGTCAAAAGCTCAGTAATGTTTGATCCCATTGTTGGATCGCGGTCAATTTTTTACACGAGTTTCCGCATGCGGTTTTCCTCGGGGTAGGTACGGAATAACTACTCGGTGACGAGGTGGTGCAGTCGGTAAACCTTGAGTAAGGGGTCAAAAGGGCCATAATGTTTGATCCCACCGTTGGATCGCGCTTAAATTTTTACACGAGTTTCCGAATGCGGTTTTCCTCGGAGTAGCTACGGAATCGCGCTACGTGATGAGGAGGAGGTCTGGCCGGCGAACCTTGATTCGGGTGTCAAAAGCTTTGTAATGTTTGATCCCACCGTTCGATCGCGGTCAATTTTTTACATGAGTTTCCGCATGCGGTTTTCCTCGGGGTAGGTACGGAATAACTACTCGGTGACGAGGTGGTCAGTCGGTAAACCTTGAGTAAGGGGTCAAAAGGGCCATAATGTTTGATCCCACCGTCGGATGGCGCTCAAATTTTTACACGAGTTTTCGGATGCGGTTTTTCACGGGGTAGCTACGGAATACTGCTCGCTACATGACGAGGAGGTCGCGGCGAACCTTGTGTAAGGGGTCAAAAGCTCCGTAATGTTTGATCCCATTGTTGGATCGCGGTCAATTTTTTACACGAGTTTCCGCATGCAGTTTTCCTCGGGGTAGGTACAGAATAACTACTCGGTGACGAGGTGGTGCAGTCGGTAAACCTTGAGTAAGGGGTCAAAAGGGCCATAATGTTTGATCCCACTCGTTGGATCGCGCTTAAATTTTTACACGAGTTTCCGAATGCGGTTTTCCTCGGGGTAGCTCGGAATCGCGGCTACGTGATGAGGAGGTCGGCCGCGAACCTTGATTCGGGTGTCAAAAGCGCCGTAATGTTTGATCCCACCGTTCGATCGCGGTTATATTTTTACATGAGTTTCCGCATGCGGTTTTCCTCGGGGTAGGTATGGAATAACTACTCGGTGACGAGGTGGTCAGTCGGCCAACCTTGAGTAAGGGTTCAAAAGTGCCATAATGTTTGAACCCATCGTGGGATCGCGGTCAATTTTTTACTCGAGTTTCCGCATGCAGTTTTCCTCGAGGTAGGTACAGAATAACTACTCGGTGACGAGGTGGTGCAGTCGGGGAAACCTTGAGTAAGGGGTCAAAAGAGCCATAATGTTTGATCCCACCGTTGGATGACGCTCAAATTTTTACACGAGTTTCCGCGATGAATTTTCCTCGGTGTAGCTACCGGAATAACTAGTCGGTGACGAGGTGGTCAGTCGGCCAACCTTGAGTAAGGGGTCAAAAGTGCCATAATGTTTGATCCCACCGTTGGATCGCGGTTAAATTTTTACACGAGTTTTCGCATGTAGTTTTCCTCGGGGTAGGTACGGAATAACTACTCGGTGACGAGGTGGTGCGGTCGGTAAACCTTGAGTAAGGGGTCAAAAGGGCCATAATGTTTGATCCCACCGTTGGATCGCGCTTAAATTTTTACACGAGTTTTCGAATGCGGTTTTCCTCGGGGTAGCTATGGAATCGGCTACTCGTGACGAGGAGGTCTGGCGGCGAACCTTGTGTAAGGGGTCAAAAGCGCCTTAATGTTTGATCCCATTGTTGGATCGCGGTCAATTTTTTACACGAGTTTTCGCATGCAGTTTTCCTCGGGGTAGGTACAGAATAACTACTCGGTGACGAGGTGGTCTAGTCGGTAAACCTTGAGTAAGGGGTCAAAAGGGCCATAATGTTTGATCCCACCGTTGGATCGCGCTTAAGTTTTTACACGAGTTTCCGAATGCGGTTTTCTCGGGGTAGCTATGGAATCTGCTACGTGACGAGGAGGTCGGCCGGCGAACCTTGTGTAAGGGGTCAAAAGCTGCCGTAATGTTTGATCCCATTGTTGGATCGCGGTCAATTTTTTACACGAGTTTCCGCATGCGGTTTTCCTCGGGGTAGGTACGGAATAACTACTCGGTGACGAGGTGGTACAGTCGGTAAACCTTGAGTAAGGGGTCAAAAGGGCCATAATGTTTGATCCCACCGTTGGATCGCGCTTAAATTTTTACACGAGTTTCCGAATGCGGTTTTCCTCGGAGTAGCTACGGAATGGCTGCTACGTGATGAGGAGGTCGTCGGCGAACCTTGATTCGGGTGTCAAAAGCTTTGTAATGTTTGATCCCACCGTTCGATCGCGGTCAATTTTTTACATGAGTTTCCGCATGCGGTTTTCCTCGGGGTAGGTACGGAATAACTACTCGGTGACGAGGTGGTGCAGTCGGTAAACCTTGAGTAAGGGGTCAAAAGGGCCATAATGTTTGATCCCACCGTCGGATGGCGCTCAAATTTTTACACGAGTTTCCGGATGCGGTTTTTCCTCGGGGTAGCTCTGGAATCAGTTGCTACGTGACGAGGAGGTTCGGTCGGCGAACCTTGTGTAAGGGGTCAAAAGCTCCGTAATGTTTGATCCCATTGTTGGATTGCGGTCAATTTTTTACACGAGTTTCCGCATGCAATTTTCCTCGGGGTAGGTACAGAATAACTACTCGGTGACGAGGTGGTCTGGTCAGTAAACCTTGAGTAAGGGGTCAAAAGGGCCATAATGTTTGATCCCACTGTTGGATCGCGCTTAAATTTTTACACGAGTTTCCGAATGCAGTTTTCCTCGGAGTAGCTCGGAATCGCAGCTACGTGATGAGGAGGTCCGGGCGGCGAACCTTGATTACGGGTGTCAAAAGCTCCGTAATGTTTGATCCCACCGTTCGATCGCGGTTATATTTTTACATGAGTTTCCGCATGCAGTTTTCCTCGGGGTAGGTACAGAATAACTACTCGGTGACGAGGTGGTCTGGTCGGTAAACCTTGGAAGGTCAAAAAGGCCATAATGTTTGATCCCACCGTTGGATCGCGCTTAAATTTTTACACGAGTTTCCGAATGCGGTTTTTCCTCGGAGTAGCTACGGAATCGCTGCTACGTGATGAGGAGGTCTGGCCGGCGAACCTTGATTCAGGTGTCAAAAGCTCTGTAATGTTTGATCCCACCGTTCGATCGCGGTTAAATTTTTACACGAGCATGCAGTTTTCCTCGGGGTAGGTACGGAATAACCACTCGGTGACGAGGTGGTGCAGTCGGGAAACCTTGAGTAAGGGGTCAAAAGAGCCATAATGTTTGATCCCACCGTCGGATGGCGCTCAAATTTTTACACGAGTTTCCGGATGCAGTTTTTCACGGGGTAGCTACAGAATCGCTGCTACGTGACGAGGAGGTCCGTCGGCGAACCTTGTGTAAGGGGTCAAAAGCTCCGTAATGTTTGATCCCATTGTTGGATCGCGGTCAATTTTTTACACGAGTTTCCGCATGCAGTTTTCCTCGGGGTAGGTACAGAATAACTACTCGGTGACGAGGTGCTCCGGTCGGTAAACCTTGAGTAAGGGGTCAAAAGGGCCATAATGTTTGATCCCACCGTTGGATCGCGCTTAAATTTTTACACGAGTTTCCGAATGCGGTTTTCCTCGGGGTAGCTACGGAATCGCTGCTACGTGACGAGGATGTCTCGCCGGCGAACCTTGATTCAGGTGTCAAAAGCTCTGTAATGTTTGATACCACCGTGTTCGATCGCGGTTAAATTTTTACACGAGTTTCCGCATGCAGTTTTCCTCGGGGTAGGTACAGAATACCTACTCGGTAACGAGGTGGTCGCAGTCGCCAACCTTGAGTATGAGGTCAAAAGGGCAATAATATTTGATCCCACCGTTGGATCGCGGTCAATTTTTTACACGAGTTTTCGCATGCAGTTTTCCTCGGGGTAGAAACAGAATAACTACTCGGTGACGAGGTGGTCTTGTCGGTAAACCTTGAGTAAGGGGTTAAAATGGCCATAATGTTTGATCCCACCGTCGGATAGCGCTCAAATTTTTACACGAGTTTCCGGATGCGGTTTTCCTCGGGGTAGCTACAGAATCGCTGCTACGTGACGAGGAGGTCTGGCCGGCGAACCTTGTGTAAGGGGTCAAAAGCTCCATAATGTTTGATCCCATTGTTGGATCGCGGTCAATTTTTTACACGAGTTTCCGCATGCAGTTTTCCTCGGTGTAGCTACCGAATACCTACTCGGTTACGAGGTGGTCTTGTCGGCAAACCTTGAGTAAGGGGTCAAAAGTGCCATAATGTTTGATCCCACCGTTGGATCGCGCTTAAATTTTTACACGAGTTTCCGGATGCAGTTTTCCTCGGGGTAGCTACGGAATCGCTGCTACGTGACGAGGAGGTCTGGCCGGCGAACATTGTGTAAGGGGTCAAAAGCTCCGTAATGTTTGATCCCAGCGTTGGATCGCACTTAAATTTTTACACGAGTTTCTGCATGCGGTTTTCCTCGGGGTAGGTACGGAATAACTACTCGGTGACGAGGTGGTGCAGTAGGGAAACCTTGAGTAAGGGGTCAAAAGGGCCATAATGTTTGATCCCACCGTTGGATCGCGCTTAAATTTTTACACGAGTTTCCGAATGCACTTTTCCTCGGGGTAGCTACGGAATAGCTGCTACGTGACGAGGAGGTCTAGCGGCGAACCTTGTTTCGGGTGTCAAAAGCTCCGTAATGTTTGATCCCACCGTTCGATCGCGGTTATATTTTTACATGAGTTTCCGCATGCAGTTTTCCTCGGGGTAGGTACAGAATAACTACTCGGTGATGAGGTGGTCTGGTCGGCCAACCTTGAGTAAGGGTTCAAAAGTGCCATAATGTTTGAACCCATCGTGGGATCGCGATCAATTTTTTACTCGAGTTTCCGCATGCAGTTTTCCTCGAGGTAGGTACAGAATAACTACTCGGTGACGAGGTGGTGCAGTTGGGAAACCTTGAGTAAGGGGTCAAAAGAGCCATAATGTTTGATCCCACCGTTGGATCGCGCTTAAATTTTTACACGAGTTTCCGCATGCGGTTTTCCTCGGGATAGCTACGGAATAACTACTCGGGGACGAGGTGGTGCAGTCGGGAAACCTTGAGTAAGGGGTCAAAAGAGCCATAATGTTTGATCCCACCGTTGGATCGCGCTTAAATTTTTACACGAGTTTCCGCATACGGTTTTCCTCGATGTAGCTACGGAATACCTACTCGGTGACGAGGTGGTCTAGTCGGCCAACCTTGAGTAATGGGTCAAAAGGGCCATAATGTTTGATCCCACCGTTGGATCGCGCTTAAATTTTTACACGAGTTTCCGCATGCGGTTTTCCTCGGGGTAGCTATGGAATAACTACTCGGGGACGAGGTGATCGGGTCGGGAAACCTTGCGTAAGGGGTCAAAAGAGCCATAATGTTTGATCCCATCGTGGGATCGCGGTCAATTTTTTACACGAGTTTCCGCATACAGTTTTCCTCGGTGTAGCTACGGAATAACTACTCGGTGACGAGGTGGTCCAGTCGGCAAACCTTGAGTAAGGGGTCAAAAGTGCCATAATGTTTGATCCCCACGTTGGATCGCGCTTAAATTTTTACACGAGTTTCCGGATGCGGTTTTCCTCGGGGTAGCTACCGACGGAATAGCTACGTGACGAGGAGGTCAGTCGGCGAACCTTGTGTAAGGGGTCAAAAGTGCCGTAATGTTTGATCCCACCGTTGGATCGCACTTAAATTTTTACACGAGTTTCGCATGTAGTTTTCCTCGGGGTAGGTACAGAATAACTACTCGGTGACGAGGTGGTCTGGTAGGGAAACCTTGAGTAAGGGGTCAAAAGGGCCATAATGTTTGATCCCATCGTTGGATCGCGGTCAATTTTTACACGAGTTTTCGCATGCAGTTTTCCTCGGGGTAGGTACAGAATAACTACTCGGTGACGAGGTGGTCTGGTAGGGAAACCTTGAGTAAGGGGTCAAAAGGGCCATAATGTTTGATCCCACCGTTGGATCGCGCTTAAATTTTTACACAAGTTTCCGAATGCACTTTTCCTCGGGGTAGCTACGGAATAGCTGCTACATGACGAGGAGGTCTAGCCGGCGAACCTTGTTTCAGGTGTCAAAAGCTTTGTAATGTTTGATCCCACCGTTCGATCGCGGTTATATTTTTACATGAGTTTCCGCATGCAGTTTTCCTCGGGGTAGGTACAGAATAACTACTCGGTGATGAGGTGGTCTGGTCGGCCAACCTTGAGTAAGGGTTCAAAAGCTCCGTAATGTTTGAACCCATCGTGGGATCGCGATCAATTTTTTACTCGAGTTTCCGCATGCAGTTTTCCTCGGGGTAGGTACAGAATAACTACTCGGTGACGAGGTGGTCTGGTCGGTAAACCTTGAGTAAGGGGTCAAAAGGGCCATAATGTTTGATCCCACCGTTGGATCGCGCTTAAATTTTTACACGAGTTTCCGAATGCAGTTTTCCTCGGGGTAGCTACGGAATCGGCCGTTCGTGACGAGGAGGTCTCGTCGGCGAACCTTGATTCGGGTGTCAAAAGAGCCGTAATGTTTGATACCACCGTGTTCGATCGCGGTTAAATTTTTACACGAGTTTCCGCATGCGGTTTTCCTCGGGGTAGGTACGGAATACCTACTCGGTGACGAGGTGGTGCGGTCGCCAACCTTGAGTATGAGGTCAAAAGGGCAATAATATTTGATCCCACCGTTGGATCGCGGTCAATTTTTTACACGAGTTTTCGCATGCGGTTTTCCTCGGGGTAGAAGGTACGGAATAACTACTCGGTGACGAGGTGGTCTTGTCGGTAAACCTTGAGTAAGGGGTTAAAAGGGCCATAATGTTTGATCCCACCGTCGGATGGCGCTCAAATTTTTACACGAGTTTCCGGATGCGGTTTTCTCGGGGTAGCTACGGGAATCGGCTGCTACGTGACGAGGAGGTCTGGCCGGCGAACCTTGTGTAAGGGGTCAAAAGCTCCATAATGTTTGATCCCATTGTTGGATCGCGGTCAATTTTTTACACGAGTTTCCGCATGCAGTTTTCCTCGGTGTAGCTACGGAATACCTACTCGGTTACGAGGTGGTCTTGTCGGCAAACCTTGAGTAAGGGGTCAAAAGTGCCATAATGTTTGATCCCACCGTTGGATCGCGCTTAAATTTTTACACAAGTTTCCGGATGCAGTTTTCCTCGGGGTAGCTACGGAATCGGCTGCTACGTGACGAGGAGGTGCGGCGGCGAACATTGTGTAAGGGGTCAAAAGCTCCGTAATGTTTGATCCCGGCGTTGGATCGCGCTTAAATTTTTACACGAGTTTACGCATGCGGTTTTCCTCGGGGTAGGTACGGAATAACTACTCGGTGACGAGGTGGTGCAGTAGGGAAACCTTGAGTAAGGGGTCAAAAGGGCCATAATGTTTGATCCCACCGTTGGATCGCGCTTAAATTTTTACACGAGTTTCCGAATGCACTTTTCCTCGGGGTAGCTACGGAATAGTTTGCTACATGACGAGGAGGTCTAGCGCGAACCTTGTTTCGGGTGTCAAAAGCTACGTAATGTTTGATCCCACCGTTCGATCGCGGTTATATTTTTACATGAGTTTCCGCATGCGGTTTTCCTCGGGGTAGGTACGGAATAACTACTCGGTGATGAGGTGGTGCAGTCGGCCAACCTTGAGTAAGGGTTCAAAAGTGCCATAATGTTTGAACCCATCGTGGGATCGCGATCAATTTTTTACACGAGTTTCCGCATGCAGTTTTCCTCGGGATAGCTACAGAATAACTACTCGGGGACGAGGTGGTCTGGTCGGGAAACCTTGAGTAAGGGGTCAAAAGAGCCATAATGTTTGATCCCACCGTTGGATCGCGCTTAAATTTTTACACGAGTTTCCGCATAGAGTTTTCCTCGATGTAGCTACGGGAATACCTACTCGGTGACGAGGTGGACTGGTCGGCCAACCTTGAGTAATGGGTCAAAAGGGCCATAATGTTTGATCCCACCGTTGGATCGCGCTTAAATTTTTACACGAGTTTCCGCATGCGGTTTTCCTCGGGGTAGCTACGGAATAACTACTCGGGGACGAGGTGATGCGGTCGGGAAACCTTGCGTAAGGGGTCAAAAGAGCCATAATGTTTGATCCCATCGTGGGATCGCGGTCAATTTTTTACACGAGTTTGCGCATGCGGTTTTCCTCGGTGTAGCTACGGAATAACTACTCGGTGACGAGGTGGTGCAGTCGGCAAACCTTGAGTAAGGGGTCAAAAGTGCCCTAATGTTTGATCCCACCGTTGGATCGCGCTTAAATTTTTACACGAGTTTCCGGATGCGGTTTTCCTCGGGGTAGCTCTGGAATCGGCTGCTACGTGACGAGGAGGGTGCGGCGGCGAACATTGTGTAAGGGGTCAAAAGCTCCGTAATGTTTGATCCCAGCGTTGGATCGCACTTAAATTTTTACACGAGTTTCTGCATGTAGTTTTCCTCGGGGTAGGTACAGAATAACTACTCGGTGACGAGGTGGTCTGGTAGGGAAACCTTGAGTAAGGGGTCAAAAGGGCCATAATGTTTGATCCCATCGTTGGATCGCGGTCAATTTTTACACGAGTTTTCGCATGCGGTTTTCCTCGGGGTAGGTACAGAATAACTACTCGGTGACGAGGTGGTCAGTAGGAAACCTTGAGTAAGGGGTCAAAAGGGCCATAATGTTTGATCCCACCGTTGGATCGCGCTTAAATTTTTACACGAGTTTCCGAATGCACTTTTCCTCGGGGTAGCTACGGAATAGCTGCTACATGACGAGGAGGTCTAGCCGGCGAACCTTGTTTCAGGTGTCAAAAGCTCTGTAATGTTTGATCCCACTCGTTCGATCGCGGTTATATTTTTACATGAGTTTCCGCATGCGGTTTTCCTCGGGGTAGGTACGGAATAACTACTCGGTGATGAGGTGGTGCAGTCGGCCAACCTTGAGTAAGGGTTCAAAAGTGCCATAATGTTTGAACCCATCGTGGGATCGCGATCAATTTTTTACTCGAGTTTCCGCATGCAGTTTTCCTCGAGGTAGGTACAGAATAACTACTCGGTGACGAGGTGGTCTGGTCGGCCAACCTTGAGTAAGGGGTCAAAAGAGCCATAATGTTTGATCCCACCGTTGGATCGCGCTTAAATTTTTACACGAGTTTCCGCATGCGGTTTTCCTCGGGATAGCTACGGAATAACTACTCGGGGACGAGGTGGTCGCAGTCGGGAAACCTTGAGTAAGGGGTCAAAAGAGCCATAATGTTTGATCCCACCGTTGGATCGCGCTTAAATTTTTACACGAGTTTCCGCATAGAGTTTTCCTCGGGGTAGCTACGGAATAACTACTCGGGGACGAGGTGGTGCAGTCGGGAAACCTTGAGTAAGGGTCAAAAGAGCCATAATGTTTGATCCCACCGTTGGATCGCGCTTAAATTTTTACACGAGTTTCGCATGCGGTTTTCCTCGGGATAGCTACGGAATAACTACTCGGGACGAGGTGGTGCAGTCGGGAAACCTTGAGTAAGGGGTCAAAAGAGCCATAATGTTTGATCCCACCGTTGGATCGCGCTTAAATTTTTACACGAGTTTCCGCATGCGGTTTTCCTCGGGGTAGCTACGGAATAACTACTCGGGGACGAGGTGGTCATCGGTCGGCCAACCTTGAGTAAGGGGTCAAAAGAGCCATAATGTTTGATCCCACTCGTTGGATCGCGCTTAAATTTTTACACGAGTTTCCGCATGCGGTTTTCCTCGGGGTAGCTACGGAATAACTACTCGGGGACGAGGTGATGCAGTCGGGAAACCTTGACGTAAGGGTTCAAAAGAGCCATAATGTTTGATCCCATCGTGGGATCGCGGTCAATTTTTTACACGAGTTTCCGCATACAGTTTTCCTCGGTGTAGCTACCGAATAACTACACGGTGACGAGGTGGTGCAGTCGGCAAACCTTGAGTAAGGGGTCAAAAGAGCCATAATGTTTGATCCCACCGTTGGATCGCGCTTAAATTTTTACACGAGTTTCCGCATGCGGTTTTCCTCGGGATAGCTACGGAATAACTACTCGGTGACGAGGTGGTGCAGTCGGGAAACCTTGAGTAAGGGGTCAAAAGAGCCATAATGTTTGAACCCACCGTTGGATCGCGCTTAAATTTTTACACGAGTTTCCGCATAGAGTTTTCCTCGGGGTAGCTACGGAATAACTACTCGGGGACGAGGTGGTAGTCGGGAAACCTTGAGTAAGGGTCAAAAGAGCCATAATGTTTGATCCACCGTTGGATCGCGCTTAAATTTTTACACGAGTTTCCGCATGCGGTTTTCCTCGGGATAGCTACGGAATAACTACTCGGGGACGAGGTGGTCGAGTCGGGGAAACCTTGAGTAAGGGTCAAAAGAGCCATAATGTTTGATCCCACGGTTGGATCGCGCTTAAATTTTTACACGAGTTTCCGCATGCGGTTTTCCTCGGGGTAGCTACGGAATAACTACTCGGTGACGAGGTGGTACAGTCGGGAAACCTTGTGTAAGGGGTCAAAAGAGCCATAATGTTTGATCCCACCGTTGGATCGCGCTTAAATTTTTACACGAGTTTCCGCATAGAGTTTTCCTCGGTGTAGCTACGGAATACCTACTCGGTGACGAGGTGGGCGGTCGGCCAACCTTGAGTAAAGGGTCAAAAGAGCCATAATGTTTGATCCCACGTTGGATCGCGCTTAAATTTTTACACGAGTTTCCGCATGCGGTTTTCCTCGGGATAGCTACGGAATAACTACTCGGGGACGAGGTGGTGCAGTCGGAAACCTTGAGTAAGGGGTCAAAAAAGCCATAATGTTTGATCCCACCGTTGGATCGCGCTTAAATTTTTACACGAGTTTCGCATACGGTTTTCCTCGATGTAGCTATAGAATACCTACTCGGTGACGAGGTGGTCAGTCGGCCAACCTTGAGTAATGGGTCAAAAGGGCCATAATGTTTGATCCCACCGTTGGATCTCGCTTAAATTTTTACATGAGTTTCCGCATGCAGTTTTCCTCGGTGTAGCTACGGAATAACTACTCGGTGACGAGGTGGTGCGGTCGGCCAACCTTGAGTAAAGGGGTCAAAAGAGCCATAATGTTTGATCCCACCGTTGGATCGCGCTTAAATTTTTTACACGAGTTTCCCCATGCGGTTTTCCTCGGGGTAGCTACGGAATAACTACTCGGGACGAGGTGAGTGCAGTCGGGAAACCTTGTGTAAGGGGTCAAAAGAGCCATAATGTTTGATCCCACCGTTGGATCGCGGCTTAAATTTTTACAAGAGTTTCCGCATGCGGTTTTCCTCGGTGTAGCTACGGAATAACTACTCGGGGACGAGGTGATCCGGTCGGGAAACCTTGAGTAAGGGTCAAAAGAGCCATAATGTTTGATCCCATCGTGGGATCGCGGTCAATTTTTTACACGAGTTTCCGCATACGGTTTTCCTCGGTGTAGCTACGGAATAACTACTCGGTGACGAGGTGGTGCAGTCGGCAAACCTTGAGTAAGGGGTCAAAAGAGCCATAATGTTTGATCCCACCGTTGGATCGCGCTTAAATTTTTACACGAGTTTCCGCGATGAGTTTTCCTCGATGTAGCTATAGAATACCTACTCGGTGACGAGGTGGACTGGTCGGCCAACCTTGAGTAATGGGTCAAAAGGGCCATAATGTTTGATCCCACCGTTGGATCTCGCTTAAATTTTTACATGAGTTTCCGCATGCAGTTTTCCTCGGTGTAGCTACGGAATAACTACTCGGTGACGAGGTGGTACAGTCGGCCAACCTTGAGTAAGGGGTCAAAAGAGCCATAATGTTTGATCCCACCGTTGGATCGCGTTAAATTTTTACACGAGTTTCCCATGCGGTTTTCCTCGGGGTAGCTACGGAATAACTACTCGGGACGAGGTGGTGCAGTCGGGAAACCTTGTGTAAGGGGTCAAAAGAGCCATAATGTTTGATCCCACCGTTGGATCGCGGCTTAAATTTTTACACGAGTTTCGCATGCGGTTTTCCTCGGGGTAGCTACGGAATAACTACTCGGGGACGAGGTGATGCGAGTCGGAAACCTTGAGTAAGGGTTCAAAAGAGCCATAATGTTTGATCCCATCGTGGGATCGCGGTCAATTTTTTACACGAGTTTCCGCATGCGGTTTTCCTCGGTGTAGCTACGGAATAACTACTCGGTGACGAGGTGGTGCAGTCGGCAAACCTTGAGTAAGGGGTCAAAAGAGCCATAATGTTTGATCCCACCGTTGGATCGCGCTTAAATTTTTACACGAGTTTCGCATGCGGTTTTCCTCGGGATAGCTACGGAATAACTACTCGGGGACGAGGTGGTGCGAACTAGTCGGGAAACCTTGAGTAAGGGGTCAAAAGAGCCATAATGTTTGATCCCACCGTTGGATCGCGCTTAAATTTTTACACGAGTTTTCGCATGAGTTTTCCTCGGGGTAGCTACGGAATAACTACTCGGTGACGAGGTGGTGCGGTCGGGAAACCTTGAGTAAGGGGTCAAAAGAGCCATAATGTTTGATCCACCGTTGGATCGCGCTTAAATTTTTACACGAGTTTCCGCATGCGGTTTTCCTCGGGATAGCTACGGAATAACTACTCGGGGACGAGGTGGTGCAGTCGGGAAACCTTGAGTAAGGGGTCAAAAGAGCCATAATGTTTGATCCCACCGTTGGATCGCGCTTAAATTTTTACACGAGTTTCCGCATGCAGTTTTCCTCGGGGTAGCTACTGGAATAACTACTCGGGGACGAGGTGGTGCGGTCGGGAAACCTTGTGTAAGGGGTCAAAAGAGGCCATAATGTTTGATCCCACCGTTGGATCGCGCTTAAATTTTTACACGAGTTTCCGCATGCAGTTTTCCTCGATGTAGCTACGGAATACCTACTCGGTGACGAGGTGGTCTAGTCGGCCAACCTTGAGTAAGGGTCAAAAGAGCCATAATGTTTGATCCCACGGTTGGATCGCGCTTAAATTTTTACACGAGTTTCCGCATGCGGTTTTCCTCGGGTAGGCTACGGAATAACTACTCGGTGACGAGGTGGTGCAGTCGGGAAACCTTGAGTAAGGGGTCAAAAGAGCCATAATGTTTGATCCCACCGTTGGATCGCGCTTAAATTTTTACACGAGTTTCGCATGGGGTTTTCCTCGGATGTAGCTATGGAATACCTACTCGGTGACGAGGTGGGTACGGTCGGCCAACCTTGAGTAATGGGTCAAAAGGGCCATAATGTTTGATCCCACTAGTTGGATCTCGCTTAAATTTTTACATGAGTTTCCGCATGCGGTTTTCCTCGGGGTAGCTACGGAATAACTACTCGGTGACGAGGTGGTGCAGTCGGCCAACCTTGAGTAAGGGGTCAAAAGAGCCATAATGTTTGATCCCACCGTTGGATCGCGCTTAAATTTTTACACGAGTTTCCCCATGCGGTTTTCCTCGGGGTAGCTACGGAATAACTACTCGGGGACGAGGTGGTGCAGTCGGGAAACCTTGTGTAAGGGGTCAAAAGAGCCATAATGTTTGATCCCACCGTTGGATCGCGCTTAAATTTTTACAAGAGTTTCCGCATGCAGTTTTCCTCGGTGTAGCTACAAAATAACTACTCGGTGACGAGGTGGTCTGGTCGGCCAACCTTGAGTAAGGGGTCAAAAGGGCCATAATGTTTGATCCCATCGTTGGATCGCGCTTAAATTTTTACATGAGTTTCCGCATAGAGTTTTCCTCGATGTAGCTATAGAATACCTACTCGGTGACGAGGTGGGTAGTCGGCCAACCTTGAGTAATGGGTCAAAAGGGCCATAATGTTTGATCCCACCGTTGGATCTCGCTTAAATTTTTACATGAGTTTCCGCATGCGGTTTTCCTCGGTGTAGCTACGGAATAACTACTCGGTGACGAGGTGGTGCAGTCGGCCAACCTTGAGTAAGGGGTCAAAAGAGCCATAATGTTTGATCCCACCGTTGGATCGCGCTTAAATTTTTTACGAGTTTCCCCATGCGGTTTTCCTCGGGGTAGCTACGGAATAACTACTCGGGGACGAGGTGGTGCAGTCGGGAAACCTTGTGTAAGGGGTCAAAAGAGCCATAATGTTTGATCCCACCGTTGGATCGCGCTTAAATTTTTACAGAGTTTCCGCATGCGGTTTTCCTCGGTGTAGCTACAAAATAACTACTCGGTGACGAGGTGGTGCAGTCGGCCAACCTTGAGTAAGGGGTCAAAAGAGCCATAATGTTTGATCCCACCGTTGGATCGCGCTTAAAGTTTTACCGAGTTTCCCCATGCGGTTTTCCTCGGGGTAGCTACGGAAGTTACTACTCGGGGACGAGGTGGTGCGGTCGGAAACCTTGTGTAAGGGGTCAAAAGAGCCATAATGTTTGATCCCACCGTTGGATCGCGCTTAAATTTTTACACGAGTTTCCGCATAGAGTTTTCCTCGATGTAGCTATAGAATACCTACTCGGTGACGAGGTGGGCAGTCGGCCAACCTTGAGTAATGGGTCAAAAGGGCCATAATGTTTGATCCCACCGTTGGATCTCGCTTAAATTTTTACATGAGTTTCCGCATGCAGTTTTCCTCGGTGTAGCTACAGAATAACTACTCGGTGACGAGGTGGTGCAGTCGGGCCAACCTTGAGTAAGGGGTCAAAAGAGCCATAATGTTTGATCCCACCGTTGGATCGCGCTTAAATTTTTACACGAGTTTCCCCATGCGGTTTTCCTCGGGGTAGCTATAGAATAACTCCTCGGGGACGAGGGTGGTGCAGTCGGGAAACCTTGTGTAAGGGGTCAAAAGAGCCATAATGTTTGATCCCACCGTTGGATCGCGCTTAAATTTTTACAAGAGTTTCGCATGCGGTTTTCCTCGGTGTAGCTACAAAATAACTACTCGGTGACGAGGTGGTGCAGTCGGCCAACCTTGAGTAAGGGGTCAAAAGGGCCATAATGTTTGATCCCACCGTTGGATCGCGCTTAAATTTTTACACGAGTTTCCGCATGCGGTTTTCCTCGGGATAGCTACGGAATAACTACTCGGGGACGAGGTGGTCTGGAGTCGGGAAACCTTGAGTAAGGGGTCAAAAGAGCCATAATGTTTGATCCCACCGTTGGATCGCGCTTAAAGTTTTACACGAGTTTCCCATGCGGTTTTCCTCGGGGTAGCTACGGAATAACTACTCGGGGACGAGGTGGTGCAGTCGGGAAACCTTGTGTAAGGGGTCAAAAGAGCCATAATGTTTGATCCCACCGTTGGATCGCGCTTAAATTTTTACAAGAGTTTCCGCATGCAGTTTTCCTCGGTGTAGCTACAAAATAACTACTCGGTGACGTGGTGGTCTGGTCGGCCAACCTTGAGTAAGGGGTCAAAAGGGCCATAATGTTTGATCCCATCGTTGGATCGCGCTTAAATTTTTACATGAGTTTCCGCATGCAGTTTTCCTCGGTGTAGCTACAAAATAACTACTCGGTGACGAGGTGGTGCAGTCGGCCAACCTTGAGTAAGGGGTCAAAAGAGCCATAATGTTTGATCCCACCGTTGGATCGCGCTTAAAGTTTTACCCGAGTTTCCCCATGCAGTTTTCCTCGGGGTAGCTACAGAATAACTACTCGGGGACGAGGTGGTGCAGTCGGGAAACCTTGTGTAAGGGGTCAAAAGAGCCATAATGTTTGATCCCACCGTTGGATCGCGCTTAAATTTTTACAAGAGTTTCCGCATGCGGTTTTCCTCGGTGTAGCTACAAAATAACTACTCGGTGACGAGGTGGTGCAGTCGGCCAACCTTGAGTAAGGGGTCAAAAGGGCCATAATGTTTGATCCCACCGTTGGATCGCGCTTAAATTTTTACATGAGTTTCCGCATGCAGTTTTCCTCGGTGTAGCTACGGAATAACTACTCGGGGACGAGGTGGTGCAGTCGGGAAACCTTGTGTAAGGGGTCAAAAGAGCCATAATGTTTGATCCCACCGTTGGATCGCGCTTAAATTTTTACACGAGTTTCCGCATAGAGTTTTCCTCGATGTAGCTATAGAATACCTACGCGGTGACGAGGTGGACTGGTCGGCCAACCTTGAGTAAGGGGTCAAAAGAGCCATAATGTTTGATCCCACCGTTGGATCGCGCTTAAATTTTTACAAGAGTTTCGCATGCGGTTTTCCTCGGTGTAGCTACAAAATAACTACTCGGTGACGAGGTGGTGCAGTCGGCCAACCTTGAGTAAGGGGTCAAAAGAGCCATAATGTTTGATCCCATCGTGGGATCGCGGTCAATTTTTTACACGAGTTTCCGCATTCAGTTTTCCTCGGTGTAGCTACCGAATACCTACTCGGTGACGAGGTGGTGCAGTCGGCAAACCTTGAGTAAGGGGTCAAAAGAGCCATAATGTTTGATCCCACCGTTGGATCGCGCTTAAATTTTTACAAGAGTTTCCGCATGCGGTTTTCCTCGGTGTAGCTACAAAATAACTACTCGGTGACGAGGTGGTGCGGTCGGCCAACCTTGAGTAAGGGGTCAAAAGAGCCATAATGTTTGATCCCACCGTTGGATCGCGCTTAAATTTTTACAAGAGTTTCCGCATGCGGTTTTCCTCGGTGTAGCTACAAAATAACTACTCGGTGACGAGGTGGTCTGGTCGGCCAACCATGAGTAAGGGGTCAAAAGGGCCATAATGTTTGATCCCACCGTTGGATCGCGCTTAAATTTTTACATGAGTTTCCGCATGCAGTTTTCCTCGGTCTAGCTACAAAATAACTACTCGGGGACGAGGTGGTCTGGTCGGGAAACCTTGTGTAAGGGGTCAAAAGAGCCATAATGTTGGATCCCACCGTTGGATCGCGCTTAAATTTTTACACTAGTTTCCGCATAGAGTTTTCCTCGATGTAGCTACGGAATACCTACTCGGTGACGAGGTGGGCTGGTCGGCCAACCTTGAGTAATGGATCAAAAGGGCCATAATGTTTGATCCCACCATTGGATCGCGCTTAAATTTTTGCACGAGTTTCCGCATGCGGTTTTCCTCGGTGTAGCTACGGAATAACTACTCGGGGACGAGGTGATCTGGTCGGGAAACCTTGTGTAAGGGGTCAAAAGAGCCATAATGTTTGATCCCATCGTGGGATCGCGGTCCATTTTTTACACGAGTTTCCGCATGCAGTTTTCCTCGGTGTAACTACCAAATAACTACTCGGTGACGAGGTGGTCTGGTCGGGAAACCTTGAGTAAGGGGTCAAAAGAGCCATAATGTTTGATCCCACCGTTGGATCGCGCTTAAATTGTTACACGAGTTTCCGCATAGAGTTTTCCTCGGGGTAGCTACAGAATAACTACTCGGGGACGAGGTGATCTGGTCGGGAAACCTTGTGTAAGGGGTCAAAAGAGCCATAATGTTTGATCCCATCGTGGGATCGCGGTCCATTTTTTTACACGAGTTTCCGCATGCGGTTTTCCTCGGTGTAACTACCAAATAACTACTCGGTGACGAGGTGGTGCGGTCGGGAAACCTTGAGTAAGGGGTCAAAGGTGCCATAATGTTTGATCCCACGGTTGGATCGCGCTTAAAGTTTTACCCGAGTTTCCCCATGCGGTTTTCCTCGGGGTTGCTACGGAATAACTACTCGGGGACGAGGTGGTCAGTCGGCCAACCTTGAGTAAGGGGTCAAAAGAGCAATAATGTTTGATCCCACCGTTGGATCGCGCTTAAATTTTTACAAGAGTTTCCGCATGCGGTTTTCCTCGGTGTAGCTACAAAATAACTACTCGGTGACGAGGTGGTGCGAGTCGGCCAACCTTGAGTAAGGGGTCAAAAGAGCCATAATGTTTGATCCCACCGTTGGATCGCGCTTAAATTTTTACAAGAGTTTCCGCATGCAGTTTTCCTCGGTGTAGCTACAAAATAACTACTCGGTGACGAGGTGGTCGCAGTCGGCCAACCTTGAGTAAGGGGTCAAAAGGGCCATAATGTTTGATCCCACCGTTGGATCGCGCTTAAATTTTTACATGAGTTTCCGCATGCAGTTTTCCTCGGTGTAGCTACGGAATAACTACTCGGGGACGAGGTGGTGCAGTCGGGAAACCTTGTGTAAGGGGTCAAAAGAGCCATAATGTTTGATCCCACTCGTTGGATCGCGCTTAAATTTTTACACGAGTTTCCGCATAGAGTTTTCCTCGATGTAGCTATAGAATACCTACGCGGTGACGAGGTGGATGGTCGGCCAACCTTGAGTAAGGGGTCAAAAGAGCCATAATGTTTGATCCCACCGTTGGATCGCGCTTAAATTTTTACAAGAGTTTCCGCATGCAGTTTTCCTCGGTGTAGCTACAAAATAACTACTCGGTGACGAGGTGGTGCAGTCGGCCAACCTTGAGTAAGGGGTCAAAAGAGCCATAATGTTTGATCCCATCGTGGGATCGCGGTCAATTTTTTACACGAGTTTCCGCATTCAGTTTTCCTCGGTGTAGCTACCGGGAATACCTACTCGGTGACGAGGTGGTGCAGTCGGCAAACCTTGAGTAAGGGGTCAAAAGAGCCATAATGTTTGATCCCACCGTTGGATCGCGCTTAAATTTTTACAAGAGTTTCCGCATGCAGTTTTCCTCGGTGTAGCTACAAAATAACTACTCGGTGACGAGGTGGTGCAGTCGGCCAACCTTGAGTAAGGGGTCAAAAGAGCCATAATGTTTGATCCCACCGTTGGATCGCGCTTAAATTTTTACAAGAGTTTCCGCATGCAGTTTTCCTCGGTGTAGCTACAAAATAACTACTCGGTGACGAGGTGGTGCAGTCGGCCAACCATGAGTAAGGGGTCAAAAGGGCCATAATGTTTGATCCCACTTCGTTGGATCGCGCTTAAATTTTTACATGAGTTTCGCATGCGGTTTTCCTCGGTCTAGCTACAAAATAACTACTCGGGGACGAGGTGGTGCAGTCGGGAAACCTTGTGTAAGGGGTCAAAAGAGCCATAATGTTGGATCCCACTCGTTGGATCGCGCTTAAATTTTTACACTAGTTTCCGCATAGAGTTTTCCTCGATGTAGCTACAGAATACCTACTCGGTGACGAGGTGGACTGGTCGGCCAACCTTGAGTAATGGATCAAAAGGGCCATAATGTTTGATCCCACCATTGGATCGCGCTTAAATTTTGCACGAGTTTCCGCATGCGGTTTTCCTCGGTGTAGCTACGGAATAACTACTCGGGGACGAGGGTGATCGAGTCGGGAAACCTTGTGTAAGGGGTCAAAAGAGCCATAATGTTTGATCCCATCGTGGGATCGCGGTCCATTTTTTACACGAGTTTCCGCATGCGGTTTTCCTCGGTGTAACTACCAAATAACTACTCGGTGACGAGGTGGTGCAGTCGGGAAACCTTGAGTAAGGGGTCAAAAGAGCCATAATGTTTGATCCCACCGTTGGATCGCGCTTAAATTGTTACACGAGTTTCCGCATAGAGTTTTCCTCGGGGTAGCTACGGAATAACTACTCGGGGACGAGGTGATACGGGTCGGGAAACCTTGTGTAAGGGGTCAAAAGAGCCATAATGTTTGATCCCATCGTGGGATCGCGGTCCATTTTTTACACGAGTTTCGCATGCGGTTTTCCTCGGTGTAACTACCAAATAACTACTCGGTGACGAGGTGGTGCGTCGGGAAACCTTGAGTAAGGGGTCAAAGGTGCCATAATGTTTGATCCCACAGTTGGATCGCGCTTAAAGTTTTACCCGAGTTTCCCCATGCAGTTTTCCTCGGGGTTGCTACAGAATAACTACTCGGGGACGAGGTGGTCTGGTCGGCCAACCTTGAGTAAGGGGTCAAAAGAGCAATAATGTTTGATCCCACCGTTGGATCGCGCTTAAATTTTTACAAGAGTTTCCGCATGCGGTTTTCCTCGGTGTAGCTACAAAATAACTACTCGGTGACGAGGTGGTGCAGTCGGCCAACCTTGAGTAAGGGGTCAAAAGAGCCATAATGTTTGATCCCACCGTTGGATCGCGCTTAAATTTTTACAAGAGTTTCCGCATGCAGTTTTCCTCGGTGTAGCTACAAAATAACTACTCGGTGACGAGGTGGTGCAGTTGGCCAACCTTGAGTAAGGGGTCAAAAGGGCCATAATGTTTGATCCCACCGTTGGATCGCGCTTAAATTTTTACATGAGTTTCCGCATGCAGTTTTCCTCGGTGTAGCTACAGAATAACTACTCGGGGACGAGGTGGTCTGGTCGGGAAACCTTGTGTAAGGGGTCAAAAGAGCCATAATGTTTGATCCCACCGTTGGATCGCGCTTAAATTTTTACACGAGTTTCCGCATAGAGTTTTCCTCGATGTAGCTACAGAATACCTACTCGGTGACGAGGTGGACTAGTCGGCCAACCTTGAGTAATGGATCAAAAGGGCCATAATGTTTGATCCCACCATTGGATCGCGCTTAAATTTTTACACGAGTTTCCGCATGCGGTTTTCCTCGGTGTAGCTACGGAATAACTACTCGGGGACGAGGTGATCCGGTCGGGAAACCTTGTGTAAGGGGTCAAAAGAGCCATAATGTTTGATCCCATCGTGGGATCGCGGTCCATTTTTTACACGAGTTTCCGCATGCAGTTTTCCTCGGTGTAACTACCAAATAACTACTCGGTGACAAGGTGGTCTGGTCGGGAAACCTTGAGTAAGGGGTCAAAGGTGCCATAATGTTTGATCCCACAGTTGGATCGCGCTTAAAGTTTTTACCCGAGTTTCCCCATGCGGTTTTCCTCGGGGTTGCTACAGAATAACTACTCGGGGACGAGGTGGTCTGGTCGGCCAACCTTGAGTAAGGGGTCAAAAGAGCAATAATGTTTGATCCCACCGTTGGATCGCGCTTAAATTTTTACAAGAGTTTCCGCATGCGGTTTTCCTCGGTGTAGCTACAAAATAACTACTCGGTGACGAGGTGGGTGGTCGGCCAACCTTGAGTAAGGGGTCAAAAGAGCCATAATGTTTGATCCCACCGTTGGATCGCGCTTAAATTTTTACAAGAGTTTCCGCATGCAGTTTTCCTCGGTGTAGCTACAAAATAACTACTCGGTGACGAGGTGGTCAGTTGGCCAACCTTGAGT
Organism: Populus x sibirica; assembly: GCA_019202695.1. Taxonomy (NCBI): domain Eukaryota; kingdom Viridiplantae; phylum Streptophyta; class Magnoliopsida; order Malpighiales; family Salicaceae; genus Populus; species Populus x sibirica. Next base: position 39,472 of record JAGMVL010001798.1, read on the forward strand.
AAGGGGTCAAAAGGGCCATAATGTTTGATCCCACCGTTGGATCGCGCTTAAATTTTTACATGAGTTTCCGCATGCAGTTTTCCTCGGTGTAGCTACAGAATAACTACTCGGGGACGAGGTGGTGCGGTCGGGAAACCTTGTGTAAGGGGTCAAAAGAGCCATAATGTTTGATCCCACCGTTGGATCGCGCTTAAATTTTTACACGAGTTTCCGCATAGAGTTTTCCTCGATGTAGCTACAGAATACCTACTCGGTGACGAGGTGGACTAGTCGGCCAACCTTGAGTAATGGATCAAAAGAGCCATAATGTTTGATCCCACCATTGGATCGCGCTTAAATTTTTACACGAGTTTCCGCATGCGGTTTTCCTCGGTGTAGCTACGGAATAACTACTCGGGGACGAGGTGATCGGTCGGGGAAACCTTGTGTAAGGGGTCAAAAGAGCCATAATGTTTGATCCCATCGTGGGATCGCGGTCCATTTTTTACACGAGTTTCCGCATGCGGTTTTCCTCGGTGTAACTACCAAATAACTACTCGGTGACGAGGTGGTCCAGTCGGGAAACCTTGAGTAAGGGGTCAAAGGTGCCATAATGTTTGATCCCACGGTTGGATCGCGCTTAAAGTTTTACCCGAGTTTCCCCATGCGGTTTTCCTCGGGGTTGCTACGGAATAACTACTCGGGGACGAGGTGGTGCAGTCGGCCAACCTTGAGTAAGGGGTCAAAAGAGCAATAATGTTTGATCCCACCGTTGGATCGCGCTTAAATTTTTACAAGAGTTTCCGCATGCAGTTTTCCTCGGTGTAGCTACAAAATAACTACTCGGTGACGAGGTGGTCCGGGTCGGCCAACCTTGAGTAAGGGGTCAAAAGAGCCATAATGTTTGATCCCACCGTTGGATCGCGCTTAAATTTTTACAAGAGTTTCCGCATGCAGTTTTCCTCGGTGTAGCTACAAAATAACTACTCGGTGACGAGGTGGTCTGGTTGGCCAACCTTGAGTAAGGGGTCAAAAGGGCCATAATGTTTGATCCCACCGTTGGATCGCGCTTAAATTTTTACATGAGTTTCCGCATGCAGTTTTCCTCGGTGTAGCTACGGAATAACTACTCGGGGACGAGGTGGTCTGGTCGGGAAACCTTGTGTAAGGGGTCAAAAGAGCCATAATGTTTGATCCCACCGTTGGATCGCGCTTAAATTTTTACACGAGTTTCCGCATAGAGTTTTCCTCGATGTAGCTACCGGAATACCTACTCGGTGACGAGGTGGACTAGTCGGCCAACCTTGAGTAATGGATCAAAAGGGCCATAATGTTTGATCCCACCATTGGATCGCGCTTAAATTTTTACACGAGTTTCCGCATGCGGTTTTCCTCGGTGTAGCTACGGAATAACTACTCGGGGACGAGGTGATCTGGTCGGGAAACCTTGTGTAAGGGGTCAAAAGAGCCATAATGTTTGATCCCATCGTGGGATCGCGGTCCATTTTTTACACGAGTTTCCGCATGCAGTTTTCCTCGGTGTAACTACCAAATAACTACTCGGTGACGAGGTGGTCTGGTCGGGAAACCTTGAGTAAGGGGTCAAAGGTGCCATAATGTTTGATCCCACAGTTGGATCGCGCTTAAAGTTTTACCCGAGTTTCCCCATGCAGTTTTCCTCGGGGTTGCTACAGAATAACTACTCGGGGACGAGGTGGTCTGGTCGGCCAACCTTGAGTAAGGGGTCAAAAGAGCAATAATGTTTGATCCCACCGTTGGATCGCGCTTAAATTTTTACAAGAGTTTCCGCATGCGGTTTTCCTCGGTGTAGCTACAAAATAACTACTCGGTGACGAGGTGGTGCGGTCGGCCAACCTTGAGTAAGGGGTCAAAAGAGCAATAATGTTTGATCCCACCGTTGGATCGCGCTTAAATTTTTACAAGAGTTTCCGCATGCGGTTTTCCTCGGTGTAGCTACAAAATAACTACTCGGTGACGAGGTGGTCGAGTCGGCCAACCTTGAGTAAGGGGTCAAAAGAGCCATAATGTTTGATCCCACCGTTGGATCGCGCTTAAATTTTTACAAGAGTTTCCGCATGCGGTTTTCCTCGGTGTAGCTACAAAATAACTACTCGGTGACGAGGTGGTGCAGTTGGCCAACCTTGAGTAAGGGGTCAAAAGGGCCATAATGTTTGATCCCACCGTTGGATCGCGCTTAAATTTTTACATGAGTTTCCGCATGCGGTTTTCCTCGGTGTAGCTACGGAATAACTACTCGGGGACGAGGTGGTCAGTCGGGAAACCTTGTGTAAGGGGTCAAAAGAGCCATAATGTTTGATCCCACCGTTGGATCGCGCTTAAATTTTTACACGAGTTTCCGCATGCGGTTTTCCTCGGTGTAGCTCCGGAATAACTACTCGGGGACGAGGTGATCGGGTCGGGAAACCTTGTGTAAGGGGTCAAAAGAGCCATAATGTTTGATCCCATCGTGGGATCGCGGTCCATTTTTTACACGAGTTTCCGCATGCAGTTTTCCTCGGTGTAACTACCAAATAACTACTCGGTGACGAGGTGGTCAGTCGGGAAACCTTGAGTAAGGGGTCAAAGGTGCCATAATGTTTGATCCCACGGTTGGATCGCGCTTAAAGTTTTACCCGAGTTTCCCCATGCGGTTTTCCTCGGGGTTGCTACGGGAATAACTACTCGGGGACGAGGTGGTCTGGTCGGCCAACCTTGAGTAAGGGGTCAAAAGAGCAATAATGTTTGATCCCACCGTTGGATCGCGCTTAAATTTTTACAAGAGTTTCCGCATGCAGTTTTCCTCGGTGTAGCTACAAAATAACTACTCGGTGACGAGGTGGTCTGGTCGGCCAACCTTGAGTAAGGGGTCAAAAGAGCCATAATGTTTGATCCCACCGTTGGATCGCGCTTAAATTTTTACAAGAGTTTCCGCATGCAGTTTTCCTCGGTGTAGCTACAAAATAACTACTCGGTGACGAGGTGGTCGCGGTTGGCCAACCTTGAGTAAGGGGTCAAAAGGGCCATAATGTTTGATCCCACCGTTGGATCGCGCTTAAATTTTTACATGAGTTTCCGCATGCGGTTTTCCTCGGTGTAGCTGCGGAATAACTACTCGGGGACGAGGTGGTCCGGTCGGGAAACCTTGTGTAAGGGGTCAAAAGAGCCATAATGTTTGATCCCACCGTTGGATCGCGCTTAAATTTTTACACGAGTTTCCGCATAGAGTTTTCCTCGATGTAGCTACGAGAATACCTACTCGGTGACGAGGTGGACTAGTCGGCCAACCTTGAGTAATGGATCAAAAGGGCCATAATGTTTGATCCCACCATTGGATCGCGCTTAAATTTTTACACGAGTTTCCGCATGCGGTTTTCCTCGGTGTAGCTACAGAATAACTACTCGGGGACGAGGTGATCTGGTCGGGAAACCTTGTGTAAGGGGTCAAAAGAGCCATAATGTTTGATCCCATCGTGGGATCGCAGTCCATTTTTTACACGAGTTTCCGCATGCAGTTTTCCTCGGTGTAACTACCAAATAACTACTCGGTGACGAGGTGGTCTGGTCGGGAAACCTTGAGTAAGGGGTCAAAGGTGCCAGAATGTTTGATCCCACGGTTGGATCGCGCTTAAAGTTTTACCGAGTTTCCCCATGCGGTTTTCCTCGGGGTTGCTACGGGAATAACTACTCGGGGACGAGGTGGTCCGGTCGGGAAACCTTGTGTAAGGGGTCAAAAGAGCCATAATGTTTGATCCCATCGTGGGATCGCGGTCCATTTTTTACACGAGTTTCCGCATGCGGTTTTCCTCGGTGTAACTACCAAATAACTACTCGGTGACGAGGTGGTGCAGTCGGGAAACCTTGAGTAAGGGGTCAAAGGTGCCATAATGTTTGATCCCACGGTTGGATCGCGCTTAAAGTTTTACCCGAGTTTCCCCATGCGGTTTTCCTCGGGGTTGCTACGGAATAACTACTCGGTGACGAGGTGGTCGGTCGGCCAACCTTGAGTAAGGGGTCAAAAGGGCCATAATGTTTGATCCCACCGTTGGATCGCGCATAAATTTTTACACGAGTTTCCGCATAGAGTTTTCCTCGATGTAGCTATAGAATACCTACTCGGTGACGAGGTGGAGTGTCGGCCAACCTTGAGTAATGGGTCAAAAGGGCCATAATGTTTGATCCCACCGTTGGATCGCGCTTAAATTTTTACATGAGTTTCCGCATGCGGTTTTCCTCGGGGTAGCTACGGAATAACTACTCGGGGACGAGGTGGTGCAGTCGGCCAACCTTGAGTAAGGGGTCAAAAGAGCCATAATGTTTGATCCCACCGTTGGATCGCGCTTAAATTTTTACACGAGTTTCCGCATGCGGTTTTCCTCGGGATAGCTACGGAATAACTACTCGGGGACGAGGTGATGCGGTCGGGAAACCTTGTGTAAGGGGTCAAAAGAGCCATAATGTTTGATCCCATCGTGGGATCGCGGTCAATTTTTTACACGAGTTTCCGCATGCAGTTTTCCTCGGTGTAGCTACCGAATAACTACTCGGTGACGAGGTGGTCAGTCGGGAAACCTTGAGTAAGGGGTCAAAAGTGCCATAATGTTTGATCCCACGGTTGGATCGCGCGTTAAATTTTTACCCAAGTTTCCGCATGCATTTTTCCTCGGGGTAGCTACAGAATAACTACTCGGGGACGAGGTGGTCTGGTCGGGAAACCTTGTGTAAGGGGTCAAAAGAGGCATAATGTTTGATCCCACCGTTGGATCGCGCTTAAATTTTTACACGAGTTTCCGCATAGAGTTTTCCTCGATGTAGCTATAGAATACCTACTCGGTGACGAGGTGGATTGGTCGGCCAACCTTGAGTAATGGATCAAAAGGGCCATAATGTTTGATCCCACCGTTGGATCGCGCTTAAATTTTTACACGAGTTTCCGCATGCGGTTTTCCTCGGTGTAACTACGGAATAACTACTCGGTGACGAGGTGTTATGGTCGGGAAACCTTGAGTAAGGGGTCAAAAGAGCCATAATGTTTGATCCCACCGTTGGATCGCGCTTAAATTTTTACACGAGTTTCCGCATAGAGTTTTCCTCGGGGTAGCTACTGGAATAACTACTCGGGGACGAGGTGGTGCGGTCGGGAAACCTTGAGTAAGGGGTCAAAAGAGCCATAATGTTTGATCACACCGTTGGATCGCGCTTAAATTTTTACACGAGTTTCCGCATGCAGTTTTCCTCGGGATAGCTACAGAATAACTACTCGGGGACGAGGTGGTCGGTCGGGAAACTTTGAGTAAGGGGTCAAAAGAGCCATAATGTTTGATCCCCCGTTGGATAGCGCTTAAATGTTTACACGAGTTTCCGCATAGAGTTTTCCTCGGGGTAGCTACGGAATAACTACTCGGGGACGAGGTGGTCGGTCGGGAAACCTTGAGTAAGGGGTCAAAAGAGCCATAATGTTTGATCCCACCGTTGGATCGCGCTTAAATTTTTACACGAGTTTCCGCATGCGGTTTTCCTCGGGGTAGCTACGGAATAACTACTCGGGGACGAGGTGATCCGGTCGGGAAACCTTGTGTAAGGGGTCAAAAGAGCCATAATGTTTGATCCCATCGTGGGATCGCGGTCAATTTTTTACACGAGTTTCCGCATGCGGTTTTCCTCGGTGTAGCTACGGGAATAACTACTCGGTGACGAGGTGGTCCAGTCGGGAAACCTTGAGTAAGGGGTCAAAAGTGCCATAATGTTTGATCCACGGTTGGATCGCGCTTAAATTTTTACCCAAGTTTCCGCATGCATTTTTCCTCGGGGTAGCTACGGAATAACTACTCGGGGACGAGGTGGTGCGGTCGGGAAACCTTGTGTAAGGGGTCAAAAGAGCCATAATGTTTGATCCCACCGTTGGATCGCGCTTAAATTTTTACACGAGTTTCCGCATAGAGTTTTCCTCGATGTAGCTATAGAATACCTACTCGGTGACGAGGTGGATTGGTCGGCCAACCTTGAGTAATGGATCAAAAGGGCCATAATGTTTGATCCCACCGTTGGATCGCGCTTAAATTTTTACACGAGTTTCCGCATGCGGTTTTCCTAGGTGTAACTACGGAATAACTACTCGGTGACGAGGTGTTACGGTCGGGAAACCTTGAGTAAGGGGTCAAAGGTGCCATAATGTTTGAACCCATAGTTGGATCGCGCTTAAATTTTTACCCGAGTTTCCGCATGCGGTTTTCCTCGGGGTAGCTACGGGAATAACTACTCGGGGACGAGGTGGTGCAGTCGGGAAACCTTGTGTAAGGGGTCAAAAGAGCCATAATGTTTGATCCCACCGTTGGATCGCGCATAAATTTTTACACAAGTTTCCGCATGCGGTTTTCCTCGGTGTAGCTACGGAATAACTACTCGGGGACGAGGTGGTGCAGTCGGGAAACCTTGAGTAAGGGGTCAAAAGAGCCATAATGTTTGATCCCACCGTTGGATCGCGCTTAAATTTTTACACGAGTTTCCGCATGCGGTTTTCCTCGGGGTAGCTACAGAATAACTACTCGGGGACGAGGTGATCTGGTCGGGAAACCTTGAGTAATGGGTCAAAAGGGCCATAATGTTTGATCCCACCGTTGGATCGCGCATAAATTTTTACACGAGTTTCCGCATAGAGTTTTCCTCGATGTAGCTATAGAATACCTACTCGGTGACGAGGTGGGTCGGTCGGCCAACCTTGAGTAATGGGTCAAAAGGGCCATAATGTTTGATCCCACCGTTGGATCGCGCTTAAATTTTTACACGAGTTTCCGCATGCGGTTTTCCTCGGTGTAGCTACGGAATAACTACTCGGGGACGAGGTGGTCAGTCGGGGAAACCTTGAGTAAGGGGTCAAAAGAGCCATAATGTTTGATCCCACCGTTGGATCGCGCTTAAATTTTTACACGAGTTTCGCAAGCAGTTTTCCTCGGGGTAGCTACAGAATAACTACTCGGGGACGAGGTGATCTAGTCGGGAAACCTTGTGTAAGGGGTCAAAAGAGCCATAATGTTTGATCCCATCGTGGGATCGCGGTCAATTTTTTACACGAGTTTCCGCAGCGGTTTTCCTCGGGGTAGCTCTGAGAATAACTACTCGGGGACGAGGTGATGCGGTCGGGAAACCTTGTGTAAGGGGTCAAAAGAGCCATAATGTTTGATCCCATCGTGGGATCGCGGTCAATTTTTTACACGAGTTTCCGCATGCGGTTTTCCTCGGTGTAGCTACCGGAATACCTACTCGGTGACGAGGTGGTGCAGTCGGGGAACCTTGAGTAAGGGGTCAAAAGTGCCATAATGTTTGATCCCACAGTTGGATCGCGCTTAAATTTTTACCCAAGTTTCCGCATGCATTTTTCCTCGGGGTAGCTACAGAATAACTACTCGGGGACGAGGTGGTGCAGTCGGGAAACCTTGTGTAAGGGGTCAAAAGAGCCATAATGTTTGATCCCACCGTTGGATCGCGCTTAAATTTTTACACGAGTTTCCGCATAGAGTTTTCCTCGATGTAGCTATAGAATACCTACTCGGTGACGAGGTGGACAGTCGGCCAACCTTGAGTAATGGGTCAAAAGGGCCATAATGTTTGATCCCACCGTTGGATCGCGCTTAAATTTTTACACGAGTTTCCGCATGCGGTTTTCCTCGGTGTAGCTACGGAATAACTACTCGGGGACGAGGTGGTCAGTCGGGAAACCTTGAGTAAGGGGTCAAAAGAGCCATAATGTTTGATCCCACCGTTGGATCGCGCTTAAATTTTTACACGAGTTTCCGCATGCGGTTTTCCTCGGGGTAGCTACGGAATAACTACTCGGGGACGAGGTGATGCGGTCGGGAAACCTTGAGTAATGGGTCAAAAGGGCCATAATGTTTGATCCCACCGTTGGATCGCGCTTAAATTTTTACACGAGTTTCCGCATGCGGTTTTCCTCGGTGTAGCTACGAGAATAACTACTCGGGGACGAGGTGGTCGGGTCGGGAAACCTTGAGTAAGGGGTCAAAAGAGCCATAATGTTTGATCCCACCGTTGGATCGCGCTTAAATTTTTACACGAGTTTCCGCATGCGGTTTTCCTCGGGGTAGCTACTGGAATAACTACTCGGGGACGAGGTGATCGGTCGGGAAACCTTGTGTAAGGGGTCAAAAGAGCCATAATGTTTGATCCCATCGTGGGATCGCGGTCAATTTTTTACACGAGTTTCGCATAGCGGTTTTCCTCGGGGTAGCTACTGGAATAACTACTCGGGGACGAGGTGATCTAGTCGGGAAACCTTGTGTAAGGGGTCAAAAGAGCCATAATGTTTGATCCCATCGTGGGATCGCGGTCAATTTTTTACACGAGTTTCCGCATGCAGTTTTCCTCGGTGTAGCTACCGAATAACTACTCGGTGACGAGGTGGTGCAGTCGGGAAACCTTGAGTAAGGGGTCAAAAGTGCCATAATGTTTGATCCCACGGTTGGATCGCGCTTAAATTTTTACCCAAGTTTCCGCATGCGGTTTTCCTCGGGGTAGCTACGGAATAACTACTCGGGGACGAGGTGGTGCAGTCGGGAAACCTTGTGTAAGGGGTCAAAAGAGCCATAATGTTTGATCCCACCGTTGGATCGCGCTTAAATTTTTACACGAGTTTCCGCATAGAGTTTTCCTCGATGTAGCTATAGAATACCTACTCGGTGACGAGGTGGACTGGTCGGCCAACCTTGAGTAATGGGTCAAAAGGGCCATAATGTTTGATCCCACCGTTGGATCGCGCTTAAATTTTTACACGAGTTTCCGCATGCGGTTTTCCTCGGTGTAGCTACGGGAATAACTACTCGGGGACGAGGTGGTCAGGTCGGGAAACCTTGAGTAAGGGGTCAAAAGAGCCATAATGTTTGATCCCACCGTTGGATCGCGCTTAAATTTTTACACGAGTTTCCGCATGCGGTTTTCCTCGGGGTAGCTACGGAATAACTACTCGGGGACGAGGTGATGCAGTCGGGAAACCTTGTGTAAGGGGTCAAAAGAGCCATAATGTTTGATCCCATCGTGGGATCGCGGTCAATTTTTACACGAGTTTCCGCATGCGGTTTTCCTCGGGGTAGCTACGGAATAACTACTCGGGCACGAGGTGATGCGGTCGGGAAACCTTGTGTAAGGGGTCAAAAGAGCCATAATGTTTGATCCCATCGTGGGATCGCGGTCAATTTTTTACACGAGTTTCCGCATGCGGTTTTCCTCGGTGTAGCTACGGAATAACTACTCGGTGACGAGGTGGTCAGTCGGGAAACCTTGAGTAAGGGGTCAAAAGTGCCATAATGTTTGATCCCACCGTTGGATCGCGCTTAAATTTTTACACGAGTTTCCGCATGCGGTTTTCCTCGGGGTAGCTACGGAATAACTACTCGGGGACGAGGTGGTGCAGTCGGGAAACCTTGTGTAAGGGGTCAAAAGAGCCATAATGTTTGATCCCACCGTTGGATCGCGCTTAAATTTTTACACGAGTTTCCGCATGCGGTTTTCCTCGGGGTAGCTTGGGAATAACTACTCGGGGACGAGGTGATCGAGTCGGGAAACCTTGTGTAAGGGGTCAAAAGAGCCATAATGTTTGATCCCATCGTGGGATCGCGGTCAATTTTTTACACGAGTTTCCGCAAGCAGTTTTCCTCGGGGTAGCTACAGAATAACTACTCGGGGACGAGGTGATCTGGTCGGGAAACCTTGTGTAAGGGGTCAAAAGAGCCATAATGTTTGATCCCATCGTGGGATCGCGGTCAATTTTTTACACGAGTTTCCGCATGCAGTTTTCCTCGGTGTAGCTACGGAATAACTACTCGGTGACGAGGTGGTGCAGTCGGGAAACCTTGAGTAAGGGGTCAAAAGTGCCATAATGTTTGATCCCACGGTTGGATCGCGCTTAAATTTTTACCCGAGTTTCCGCATGCGGTTTTCCTCGGGGTAGCTACGGAATAACTACTCGGGGACGAGGTGGTGCAGTCGGGAAACCTTGTGTAAGGGGTCAAAAGAGCCATAATGTTTGATCCCACCGTTGGATCGCGCTTAAATTTTTACACGAGTTTCCGCATAGAGTTTTCCTCGATGTAGCTATAGAATACCTACTCGGTGACGAGGTGGGTAGTCGGCCAACCTTGAGTAATGGGTCAAAAGGGCCATAATGTTTGATCCCACCGTTGGATCGCGCTTAAATTTTTACACGAGTTTCCGCATGCGGTTTTCCTCGGTGTAGCTACGGAATAACTACTCGGGGACGAGGTGGATGCAGTCGGGAAACCTTGAGTAAGGGGTCAAAAGAGCCATAATGTTTGATCCCACCGTTGGATCGCGCTTAAATTTTTACACGAGTTTCCGCATGCGGTTTTCCTCGGGGTAGCTACGGAATAACTACTCGGGGACGAGGTGATGCGGTCGGGAAACCTTGTGTAAGGGGTCAAAAGAGCCATAATGTTTGATCCCATCGTGGGATCGCGGTCAATTTTTTACACGAGTTTCCGCAAGCAGTTTTCCTCGGGGTAGCTACGGAATAACTACTCGGGCACGAGGTGATCGGTCGGGAAACCTTGTGTAAGGGGTCAAAAGAGCCATAATGTTTGATCCCATCGTGGGATCGCGGTCAATTTTTTACACGAGTTTCCGCATGCGGTTTTCCTCGGTGTAGCTACCGGAATAACTACTCGGTGACGAGGTGGTGCAGTCGGGAAACCTTGAGTAAGGGGTCAAAAGTGCCATAATGTTTGATCCCACGGTTGGATCGCGCTTAAATTTTTACCCGAGTTTCCGCATGCGGTTTTCCTCGGGGTAGCTACGGAATAACTACTCGGGGACGAGGTGGTGCAGTCGGGAAACCTTGTGTAAGGGGTCAAAAGAGCCATAATGTTTGATCCCACCGTTGGATCGCGCTTAAATTTTTACACGAGTTTCCGCATAGAGTTTTCCTCGATGTAGCTATAGAATACCTACTCGGTGACGAGGTGGGTAGTCGGCCAACCTTGAGTAATGGGTCAAAAGGGCCATAATGTTTGATCCCACCGTTGGATCGCGCTTAAATTTTTACACGAGTTTCCGCATGCGGTTTTCCTCGGTGTAGCTACGGAATAACTACTCGGGGACGAGGTGGTGCAGTCGGGAAACCTTGAGTAAGGGGTCAAAAGAGCCATAATGTTTGATCCCACCGGTTGGATCGCGCTTAAATTTTTACACGAGTTTCCGCATGCGGTTTTCCTCGGGGTAGCTACGGAATAACTACTCGGGGACGAGGTGATCGAGTCGGGAAACCTTGTGTAAGGGGTCAAAAGAGCCATAATGTTTGATCCCATCGTGGGATCGCGGTCAATTTTTTACACGAGTTTCCGCATAGCGGTTTTCCTCGGGGTAGCTCTGGGAATAACTACTCGGGCACGAGGTGATCGGTCGGGAAACCTTGTGTAAGGGGTCAAAAGAGCCATAATGTTTGATCCCATCGTGGGATCGCGGTCAATTTTTTACACGAGTTTCCGCATGCGGTTTTCCTCGGTGTAGCTACCGGAATAACTACTCGGTGACGAGGTGGTCTGGTCGGGAAACCTTGAGTAAGGGGTCAAAAGTGCCATAATGTTTGATCCCACAGTTGGATCGCGCTTAAATTTTTACCCGAGTTTCCGCATGCGGTTTTCCTCGGGGTAGCTACGGAATAACTACTCGGGGACGAGGTGGTCTGCGTCGGGAAACCTTGTGTAAGGGGTCAAAAGAGCCATAATGTTTGATCCCACCGTTGGATCGCGCTTAAATTTTTACACGAGTTTCCGCATAGAGTTTTCCTCGATGTAGCTATAGAATACCTACTCGGTGACGAGGGTGGAGTCGGCCAACCTTGAGTAATGGGTCAAAAGGGCCATAATGTTTGATCCCACCGTTGGATCGCGCTTAAATTTTTACACGAGTTTCCGCATGCGGTTTTCCTCGGTGTAGCTACGGAATAACTACTCGGGGACGAGGTGGTACGGTCGGGAAACCTTGAGTAAGGGGTCAAAAGAGCCATAATGTTTGATCCCACCGTTGGATCGCGCTTAAATTTTTACACGAGTTTCCGCATGCGGTTTTCCTCGGGGTAGCTACGGAATAACTACTCGGGGACGAGGTGATGCAGTCGGGAAACCTTGAGTAATGGGTCAAAAGGGCCATAATGTTTGATCCCACCGTTGGATCGCGCTTAAATTTTTACACGAGTTTCCGCATGCGGTTTTCCTCGGTGTAGCTACGGAATAACTACTCGGGGACGAGGTGGTCCGGTCGGGAAACCTTGAGTAAGGGGTCAAAAGAGCCATAATGTTTGATCCCACCGTTGGATCGCGCTTAAATTTTTACACGAGTTTCTCGCATGCGGTTTTCCTCGGGGTAGCTACGGAATAACTACTCGGGGACGAGGTGATGCGGTCGGGAAACCTTGTGTAAGGGGTCAAAAGAGCCATAATGTTTGATCCCATCGTGGGATCGCGGTCAATTTTTTACACGAGTTTCGCAGCGGTTTTCCTCGGGGTAGCTACGGAATAACTACTCGGGACGAGGTGATCGGTCGGGAAACCTTGTGTAAGGGGTCAAAAGAGCCATAATGTTTGATCCCATCGTGGGATCGCGGTCAATTTTTTACACGAGTTTCCGCATGCGGTTTTCCTCGGTGTAGCTACTGGAATAACTACTCGGTGACGAGGTGGTACGGTCGGGAAACCTTGAGTAAGGGGTCAAAAGTGCCATAATGTTTGATCCCACAGTTGGATCGCGCTTAAATTTTTACCCGAGTTTCCGCATGCATTTTTCCTCGGGGTAGCTATAGAATAACTACTCGGGGACGAGGTGGTGCAGTCGGGAAACCTTGTGTAAGGGGTCAAAAGAGCCATAATGTTTGATCCCACCGTTGGATCGCGCTTAAATTTTTACACGAGTTTCCGCATAGAGTTTTCCTCGATGTAGCTATAGAATACCTACTCGGTGACGAGGTGGACTGGTCGGCCAACCTTGAGTAATGGGTCAAAAGGGCCATAATGTTTGATCCCACCGTTGGATCGCGCTTAAATTTTTACACGAGTTTCCGCATGCGGTTTTCCTCGGTGTAGCTACGGAATAACTACTCGGGGACGAGGTGGTCTGGTCGGGAAACCTTGAGTAAGGGGTCAAAAGAGCCATAATGTTTGATCCCACCGTTGGATCGCGCTTAAATTTTTACACGAGTTTCCGCATGCGGTTTTCCTCGGGGTAGCTACGGAATAACTACTCGGGGACGAGGTGATGCAGTCGGGAAACCTTGTGTAAGGGGTCAAAAGAGCCATAATGTTTGATCCCATCGTGGGATCGCGGTCAATTTTTACACGAGTTTCCGCAAGCAGTTTTCCTCGGGGTAGCTACAGAATAACTACTCGGGCACGAGGTGATCTGGTCGGGAAACCTTGTGTAAGGGGTCAAAAGAGCCATAATGTTTGATCCCATCGTGGGATCGCGGTCAATTTTTTACACGAGTTTCCGCATGCAGTTTTCCTCGGTGTAGCTACCGAATAACTACTCGGTGACGAGGTGGTGCAGTCGGGAAACCTTGAGTAAGGGGTCAAAAGTGCCATAATGTTTGATCCCACGGTTGGATCGCGCTTAAATTTTTACCCGAGTTTCCGCATGCGGTTTTCCTCGGGGTAGCTACGGGAATAACTACTCGGGGACGAGGTGGTGCAGTCGGGAAACCTTGTGTAAGGGGTCAAAAGAGCCATAATGTTTGATCCCACCGTTGGATCGCGCTTAAATTTTTACACGAGTTTCCGCATAGAGTTTTCCTCGATGTAGCTATAGAATACCTACTCGGTGACGAGGTGGACTGAGTCGGCCAACCTTGAGTAATGGGTCAAAAGGGCCATAATGTTTGATCCCACCAGTTGGATCGCGCTTAAATTTTTACACGAGTTTCCGCATGCGGTTTTCCTCGGTGTAGCTACGGAATAACTACTCGGGGACGAGGTGGTGCAGTCGGGAAACCTTGAGTAAGGGGTCAAAAGAGCCATAATGTTTGATCCCACCGTTGGATCGCGCTTAAATTTTTACACGAGTTTCCGCATGCGGTTTTCCTCGGGGTAGCTACGGAATAACTACTCGGGGACGAGGTGATCCGGTCGGGAAACCTTGTGTAAGGGGTCAAAAGAGCCATAATGTTTGATCCCATCGTGGGATCGCGGTCAATTTTTTACACGAGTTTCCGCAAGCAGTTTTCCTCGGGGTAGCTACTGGAATAACTACTCGGGCACGAGGTGATCGGTCGGGAAACCTTGTGTAAGGGGTCAAAAGAGCCATAATGTTTGATCCCATCGTGGGATCGCGGTCAATTTTTTACACGAGTTTCCGCATGCAGTTTTCCTCGGTGTAGCTACCGAATAACTACTCGGTGACGAGGTGGTGCAGTCGGGAAACCTTGAGTAAGGGGTCAAAAGTGCCATAATGTTTGATCCCACGGTTGGATCGCGCTTAAATTTTTACCCGAGTTTCCGCATGCGGTTTTCCTCGGGGTAGCTACGGGAATAACTACTCGGGGACGAGGTGGTGCAGTCGGGAAACCTTGTGTAAGGGGTCAAAAGAGCCATAATGTTTGATCCCACCGTTGGATCGCGCTTAAATTTTTACACGAGTTTCCGCATAGAGTTTTCCTCGATGTAGCTATAGAATACCTACTCGGTGACGAGGTGGGTGGTCGGCCAACCTTGAGTAATGGGTCAAAAGGGCCATAATGTTTGATCCCACCGTTGGATCGCGCTTAAATTTTTACACGAGTTTCCGCATGCGGTTTTCCTCGGTGTAGCTACGGAATAACTACTCGGGGACGAGGTGGTCCTGGTCGGGAAACCTTGAGTAAGGGGTCAAAAGAGCCATAATGTTTGATCCCACCGTTGGATCGCGCTTAAATTTTTACACGAGTTTCCGCATGCGGTTTTCCTCGGGGTAGCTACGGAATAACTACTCGGGGACGAGGTGATCGGGTCGGGAAACCTTGTGTAAGGGGTCAAAAGAGCCATAATGTTTGATCCCATCGTGGGATCGCGGTCAATTTTTTACACGAGTTTCCGCATGCAGTTTTCCTCGGTGTAGCTACCGAATAACTACTCGGTGACGAGGTGGTGCAGTCGGGAAACCTTGAGTAAGGGGTCAAAAGTGCCATAATGTTTGATCCCATAGTTGGATCGCGCTTAAATTTTTACCCGAGTTTCCGCATGCGGTTTTCCTCGGGGTAGCTACGGAATAACTACTCGGGGACGAGGTGGTCAGTCGGGAAACCTTGTGTAAGGGGTCAAAAGAGCCATAATGTTTGATCCCACCGTTGGATCGCGCTTAAATTTTTACACGAGTTTCCGCATAGAGTTTTCCTCGATGTAGCTACGGAATACCTACTCGGTGACGAGGTGGTCTGGTCGGCCAACCTTGAGTAATGGATCAAAAGGGCCATAATGTTTGATCCCACCATTGGATCGCGCTTAAATTTTTACACGAGTTTCCGCATGCAGTTTTCCTCGGGGTAGCTACAGAATAACTACTCGGGGACGAGGTGATCTGGTCGGGAAACCTTGTGTAATGGGTCAAAAGAGCCATAATGTTTGATCCCATCGTGGGATCGCGGTCAATTTTTTACTCGAGTTTCCGCATGCAGTTTTCCTCGGTGTAGCTACCGAATAACTAAGGGGTCAAAAGTGCCATAATGTTTGATCCCACAGTTGGATCGCGCTTAAATTTTTACCCGAGTTTCCGCATGCAGTTTCCTAGGTGTAACTACCGAATAACTACTCGGTGACGAGGTGGTCCGGTCGGGAAACCTTGAGTAAGGGGTCAAAGGTGCCATAATGTTTGAACCCACAGTTGGATCGCGCTTAAATTTTTACCCGAGTTTCCGCATGCGGTTTTCCTCGGGGTAGCTACGGAATAACTACTCGGGGACGAGGTGGTCCGGTCGGGAAACCTTGTGTAAGGGGTCAAAAGAGCCATAATGTTTGATCCCACCGTTGGATCGCGCATAAATTTTTACACGAGTTTCCGCATAGAGTTTTCCTCGATGTAGCTATAGAATACCTACTCGGTGACGAGGTGGACTGGTCGGCCAACCTTGAGTAATGGGTCAAAAGGGCCATAATGTTTGATCCCACCGTTGGATCGCGCTTAAATTTTTACACGAGTTTCCGCATGCGGTTTTCCTCGGTGTAGCTACGGAATAACTACTCGGGGACGAGGTGGTCGGTCGGGAAACCTTGAGTAAGGGGTCAAAAGAGCCATAATGTTTGATCCCACCGTTTGATCGCTCTTAAATTTTTACACGAGTTTCCGCATGCGGTTTTCCTCGGGGTAGCTACTGGAATAACTACTCGGGGACGAGGTGGTGCGGTCGGGAAACCTTGTGTAAGGGGTCAAAAGAGCCATAATGTTTGATCCCACCGTTGGATCGCGCATAAATTTTTACACGAGTTTCCGCATAGAGTTTTCCTCGATGTAGCTATAGAATACCTACTCGGTGACGAGGTGATGACCGGTCGGCCAACCTTGAGTAATGGGTCAAAAGGGCCATAATGTTTGATCCCACCGTTGGATCGCGCTTAAATTTTTACACGAGTTTCCGCATGCGGTTTTCCTCGGTGTAGCTAGGGAATAACTACTCGGGGACGAGGTGGTGCGGTCGGGAAACCTTGAGTAAGGGGTCAAAAGAGCCATAATGTTTGATCCCACCGTTTGATCGCGCTTAAATTTTTACACGAGTTTCTGCATGCAGTTTTCCTCGGGGTAGCTACAGAATAACTACTCGGGGACGAGGTGATCGGTCGGGAAACCTTGTGTAAGGGGTCAAAAGAGCCATAATGTTTGATCCCATCGTGGGATCGCGGTCAATTTTTTACACGAGTTTCCGCAAGCAGTTTTCCTCGGGGTAGCTACAGAATAACTACTCGGGGACGAGGTGATCTAGTCGGGAAACCTTGTGTAAGGGGTCAAAAGAGCCATAATGTTTGATCCCATCGTGGGATCGCGGTCAATTTTTTACACGAGTTTCCGCATGCAGTTTTCCTCGGTGTAGCTACCGAATAACTACTCGGTGACGAGGTGGTCTGGTCGGGAAACCTTGAGTAAGGGGTCAAAAGTGCCATAATGTTTGATCCCACAGTTGGATCGCGCTTAAATTTTTACCCGAGTTTCCGCATCCAGTTTTCCTCGGGGTAGCTACGGAATAACTACTCGGGGACGAGGTGGTCGGTCGGGAAACCTTGTGTAAGGGGTCAAAAGAGCCATAATATTTGATCCCACCGTTGGATCGCGCTTAAATTTTTACACGAGTTTCCGCATAGAGTTTTCCTCGATGTAGCTATAGAATACCTACTCGGTGACGAGGTGGACCGGTCGGCCAACCTTGAGTAATGGATCAAAAGGGCCATAATGTTTGATCCCACCATTGGATCGCGCTTAAATTTTTACACGAGTTTCCGCATGCGGTTTTCCTCGGTGTAGCTACGGAATAACTACTCGGGGACGAGGTGATCTGGTCGGGAAACCTTGTGTAAGGGGTCAAAAGAGCCATAATGTTTGATCCCATCGTGGGATCGCGGTCAATTTTTTACACGAGTTTCCGCAAGCAGTTTTCCTCGGGGTAGCTACAGAATAACTACTCGGGGACGAGGTGATCTAGTCGGGAAACCTTGTGTAAGGGGTCAAAAGAGCCATAATGTTTGATCCCATCGTGGGATCGCGGTCAATTTTTTACACGAGTTTCCGCATGCAGTTTTCCTCGGTGTAGCTACCGAATAACTACTCGGTGACGAGGTGGTGCAGTCGGGAAACCTTGAGTAAGGGGTCAAAAGTGCCATAATGTTTGATCCCACGGTTGGATCGCGCTTAAATTTTTACACGAGTTTCCGCATCCGGTTTTCCTCGGGGTAGCTACGGAATAACTACTCGGGGACGAGGTGGTCGGTCGGGAAACCTTGTGTAAGGGGTCAAAAGAGCCATAATATTTGATCCCACCGTTGGATCGCGCTTAAATTTTTACACGAGTTTCCGCATAGAGTTTTCCTCGATGTAGCTACGGAATACCTACTCGGTGACGAGGTGGTCTGGTCGGCCAACCTTGAGTAATGGATCAAAAGGGCCATAATGTTTGATCCCACCATTGGATCGCGCTTAAATTTTTACACGAGTTTCCGCATGCAGTTTTCCTCGGTGTAGCTACAGAATAACTACTCGGGGACGAGGTGATATGGTCGGGAAACCTTGAGTAAGGGGTCAAAGGTGCCATAATGTTTGAACCCACAGTTGGATCGCGCTTAAATTTTTACCCGAGTTTCCGCATGCGGTTTTCCTCGGGGTAGCTACGGAATAACTACTCGGGGACGAGGTGGTGCAGTCGGGAAACCTTGTGTAAGGGGTCAAAAGAGCCATAATGTTTGATCCCATCGTTGGATCGCGCTTAAATTTTTACACGAGTTTCCGCATGCAGTTTTCCTCGGGGTAGCTACAGAATAACTACTCGGGGACGAGGTGATCTGGTCGGGAAACCTTGTGTAAGGGGTCAAAAGAGCCATAATGTTTGATCCCATCGTGGGATCGCGGTCAATTTTTTACACGAGTTTCCGCAAGCAGTTTTCCTCGGGGTAGCTACAGAGTAACTACTCGCGACGAGGTGATCGGAGTCGGGAAACCTTGTGTAAGGGGTCAAAAGAGCCATAATGTTTGATCCCATCGTGGGATCGCGGTCAATTTTTTACACGAGTTTCCGCATGCGGTAACCTTCGGTGTAGCTACCGAATAAGGGGTCAAAAGTGCCATAATGTTTGATCCCACCGTGTGGATCCGCTTAAATTTTTACACGAGTTTCCCACGGTGTAACTACGAATAACTACCTCGGTGACGAGGTGGTACGGTCGGGAAACCTTGAGTAAGGGGTCAAAGGTGCCATAATGTTTGATCCCACGGTTGGATCGCGCTTAAATTTTTACCCGAGTTTCCGCATGCGGTTTTCCTCGGGGTAGCTACTAGAATAACTACTCGGGACGAGGTGGTCCGGTCGGGAAACCTTGTGTAAGGGGTCAAAAGAGCCATAATGTTTGATCCCACCGTTGGATCGCGCTTAAATTTTTACACGAGTTTCCGCATAGAGTTTTCCTCGATGTAGCTAGGAATACCTACTCGGTGACGAGGTGAATAGTCGGCCAACCTTGAGTAATGGGTCAAAAGGGCCATAATGTTTGATCCCACCGTTGGATCGCGCTTAAATTTTTACACGAGTTTCCGCATGGGTTTTCCTCGGTGTAGCTACGGAATAACTACTCGGGGACGAGGTGATATGGTCGGGAAACCTTGAGTAAGGGGTCAAAAGAGCCATAATGTTTGATCCCACCGTTGGATCGCGCTTAAATTTTTACACGAGTTTCGCATGCGGTTTTCCTCGGGGTAGCTACGAATAACTACTCGGGGACGAGGTGGTCCGGTCGGGAAACCTTGTGTAAGGGGTCAAAAGAGCCATAATGTTTGATCCCACCGTTGGATCGCGCATAAATTTTTACACGAGTTTCCGCATAGAGTTTTCCTCGATGTAGCTACTAGAATAACCTACTCGGGACGAGGTGGACCGGGTCGGCCAACCTTGAGTAATGGGTCAAAAGGGCCATAATGTTTGATCCCACCGTTGGATCGCGCTTAAATTTTTACACGAGTTTCCGCATGCGGTTTTCCTCGGTGTAGCTACGGAATAACTACTCGGGGACGAGGTGGTAGTCGGGAAACCTTGAGTAAGGGGTCAAAAGGGCCATAATGTTTGATCCCACCGTTGGATCGCGCTTAAATTTTTACACGAGTTTCCGCATGCGGTTTTCCTCGGTGTAGCTATGGAATAACTACTCGGGGACGAGGTGGTCCGGTCGGGAAACCTTGAGTAAGGGGTCAAAAGAGCCATAATGTTTGATCCCACCGTTGGATCGCTCTTAAATTTTTACACGAGTTTCCGCATGCGGTTTTCCTCGGGTGTGAGCTGGAATAACTACTCGGGGACGAGGTGATATGGTCGGAAAACCTTGAGTAAGGGGTCAAAGGTGCCATAATGTTTGAACCCACAGTTGGATCGCGCTTAAATTTTTACCCGAGTTTCCGCATGCGGTTTTCCTCGGGGTAGCTACGGAATAACTACTCGGGGACGAGGTGGTCGGGGTCGGGAAACCTTGTGTAAGGGGTCAAAAGAGCCATAATGTTTGATCCCACCGTTGGATCGCGCTTAAATTTTTACACGAGTTTCCGCATGCGGTTTTCCTCGGGGTAGCTACGGAATAACTACTCGGGGACGAGGTGATCTGGTCGGGAAACCTTGTGTAAGGGGTCAAAAGAGCCATAATGTTTGATCCCATCGTGGGATCGCGGTCAATTTTTTACACGAGTTTCCGCAAGCAGTTTTCCTCGGGGTAGCTACAGAATAACTACTCGGGCACGAGGTGATCTGGTCGGGAAACCTTGTGTAAGGGGTCAAAAGAGCCATAATGTTTGATCCCATCGTGGGATCGCGGTCAATTTTTTACACGAGTTTCCGCAAGCAGTTTTCCTCGGGGTAGCTACAGAATAACTACTCGGGCACGAGGTGATCTGGTCGGGAAACCTTGTGTAAGGGGTCAAAAGAGCCATAATGTTTGATCCCATCGTTGGATCGCGCTTAAATTTTTTACACGAGTTTTTCCTCGGTGTGCAGAATAACTCTTCGAGGTGCAGCTTCGGGAAACCTTGACTAAGGGGTCAAAAGTGCCATAATGTTTGATCCCACGTTGGATCGCGCTTAAATTTTTACCCGAGTTTCCGCATGCGGTTTTCCTCGGTGTAACTACCGAATAACTACTCGGTGACGAGGTGGTCAGTCGGGAAACCTTGAGTAAGGGGTCAAAGGTGCCATAATGTTTGAACCCACAGTTGGATCGCGCTTAAATTTTTACCCGAGTTTCCGCATGCGAGTTTTCCTCGGGGTAGCTACGGAATAACTACTCGGGGACGAGGTGGTCTAGTCGGGAAACCTTGTGTAAGGGGTCAAAAGAGCCATAATGTTTGATCCCACCGTTGGATCGCGCATAAATTTTTACACGAGTTTCCGCATAGAGTTTTCCTCGATGTAGCTATAGAATACCTACTCGGTGACGAGGTGGACTGGTCGGCCAACCTTGAGTAATGGGTCAAAAGGGCCATAATGTTTGATCCCACCGTTGGATCGCGCTTAAATTTTTACACGAGTTTCCGCATGCGGTTTTCCTCGGTGTAGCTACGGAATAACTACTCGGGACGAGGTGGTCTCGGTCGGGAAACCTTGAGTAAGGGGTCAAAAGAGCCATAATGTTTGATCCCACCGGTTGGATCGCTCTTAAATTTTTACAAGGGTTTACGGATGCGGTTTTCCTCGGGGTAGCTACAGATAACTACTGGGACGAGGTGGTCGGGTCGGGAAACCTTGTGTAAGGGGTCAAAAGAGCCATAATGTTTGATCCCACCTTGGATCGCGCATAAAAGTCACACGGTCCTCGAAAAAGGGGGGGTTGAGTAATGGGTCAAAAGGGCCATAATGTTTGATCCATAGTTGGATCGCGCTTAAATTTTTAC
>JAGMVL010001549.1:0-50780 GCA_019202695.1 Populus x sibirica
GAAGCATCTTGCCACGAGGCTTGCCCACCACCTTATCATCCAAGCTTGCCCAATCGAGAGTCAAAATGCACTCAAGAGAGTTAAGGACACTATAGTAGATAGCGAATTGTGGATGGTATGGAGACACAATGATATTGAGGAAGAATGGGATGCTAGGCAGAGACTGATTAAAGTATGGATGACTTGACGAGTCTACAGTAGGCATTGTATGTAAGCATTGGTGAATAGTATTCTATCGGTCAACACAAGCCGCCGGGCGTAATAAATTGTATTATAAAAAAATGAAAGTATTGTACTGTCAAATGATGAAGGACGGTTGTAGCTATCCTTCGTGCGTCTGACCCACAAAGTAGATGACTTGCTTGTGTCAACTACAGAATTACTCAAAGTTCCCATTCCTTCAAACGAATTTGATGTGTCTTATGTAGAATCGAAGCATCTGATGAAACTATGAGATTGTAACCGTAGGCTGCTGAATTGGTTCTGACCTACCTGTTGAGGACACTTGTCATAAATCTCCTCTCTCGGGTGTTCCGATACATCTCCATTTGGCCATTTGAGGAAAACGTGATACGTACTTGTTGATTCGTCAAATTCCATGTGATCTATGTCAGCACAATTCCATTGGATGCTGGGCCCTTTGTTTTGCGCGGATCGAATGGCCTCCAGCGTCAGTAATGTCGCTCTTGGTAGCGAAACTTTTCCGTGATCGAGTTTTCATGGCGATTGACAGCCTCGGGACTTAATTAAAAAAGCTTCTTGAAAATAAAATGAGGAACGCTCGTTTTCTTTTGTTGTTGTTAAGGACCTGTGGCGAATTCGGCAGTTCTACAGCAAAAGGGTATTTATTGTAAATCATTATATCATCTTCCTGGCCTTATTTGATCTAAGATTTTGGATCAAATTTGGCCATTGCTACTGATCACCCAATATCCAAGATACGAAACAAAGATCCCGTATTTGACCACAAACGGCCAATTTCAGTGTAAGAATCCGCAACCAGTGGCCGACTTAGGGTGCTTCCACCTTGAATCATGAAGCCCAAGACCCTCGGAGCTGTAGGAATATACATCTTACACAAGGCAAGGATAAAGCAATAGCATTCTATTTTAGATCAAATTCGGAATATACAAGTACATATCAGTTACTTGTGTCTCAAAATTCGCCATTTACACCGAAAAGATTCCTCACTCCCAGCTTTTCTTTTCTTTTCTTTTTCTTCTCCCCAGCATCGACACTTAATTTGGCGACTTCATCCCCTGTATTCAAAGGAAGGAATAATGCAGAAGACAAGCAATAGCTTTGAATGCATCCGAAGTACCTTCTGAGAATTTGTCAACTCTTCCGCGCACTGGTCTTTGCCTTTTGTATCTGTTCGACTGGCTAACAATTCTCGCTCATGGATAGAAATTGGCAGCGCCATGGCACTTTGAATAAGTATAAAGCTCCACGCGAGGATTTTAAAGTTCATGGCGAGAGTTGGGTTAATGGCGCACACGAACTTGACTGCTATCGTACAACCACAGGAGTGGCTTTTCCGAAACAAGCAGATGACAAGGCAGGCTCAAGACACGAACCAGCATGGGCCCCGTCGTTTATATAATCCGCGCAATTTTTTCAATAGAAGCTGTAGTCTAGGGCTGAACAATAATACAAAGAAAATTCAGACCGGCCAAAAATGACTTTGAGTCTTTTACTTCCATTGCCTATCAGTGGATCTTCTCGTCGAATTGTGGGCCCGTTTGGGGCTCTTGTGTACGTCAGGAATCGGCCCGTGGCAATTCGAGGACCTTTCCATCCAGGTGTACTACTACTATCCTACGGCCATTTTTGCATCCAGTCTTGGATTTGTTTACTAAGAAGAATCGGGATAGTCTCCTTCTTTCTTTCTATTCGACTCAATGATCACCTTTTCTATTGTTCATGATCGTATTTTCTGCGATACCGTGTTGCCCTTCCGATTACTCAACTCTCATTCAGATGAAAGTATTCTATAGCACAGTATTCAAGTGTTTTTAAACTGGGGCATACGACTATTATGGCTAAAACAGATGATAACCATGAAAATGACAGCGTGTAAGTGAAACGTCTGTCAACAGCTTCTCTAAAAATCATGTAACCTGGATTGCTATTTTCATACTGATCTGATTTAGATACTTGGTAGATTCCATCCAGGATCACTTCGTTGATGAAGACGTAAGGGCTATATTAAATTTTGATTGTTTACTTTTTTACCTTGTTCGTCGCGTGTAGCGCCTCACCTAAACCTTTGGTTATATACCTTCTGCTCTCGTATTTCGGGGACGATCTAGGTTATACGAATACTTTCGCTGAGGCCATCATCGCCTCTACCATTCTAGGCTGGCACGACACTGATAAATACCAGGGCTGCGTGTATTTCCAGGTGAAATGGCAAGGCCATGAGCAACAAAGTGGACGTGGGAGCCCCAGGCGAATCTTGAGTCAGTTGCCTGTTTCGTGCCCCTACCTCCGCCTAGCTGACCCTTGAAATTCGGAGACAGAGTCGAAGGCGACATGTTGGTGAGAGAATATTTCGAATGCCTCGCCAAGAGACGGAAGAGAGTCCGAAGGTCTGTGAAAGAAGAAACCAAGTCCATCGGTCGCTACGCGTGGCATTGGATGGTAGCGGGAGGAATGAACGCCATCGAACTGTCCCCTCTGTGCCGCACAGTAAAGTTAGGCGGGGAAACCTCCACGAGGTAGTTGGGAACATGAGCCTTTCCATATCGACGGTTGCGAGGGAGACAGCGCAGGAAACCTGATGATCTACATTACCTGGCTCGGAGGTCACAAGACCAGGCATAAAGTGGATATTCTCTGCAAAAAGTGCCCCCAGAAAGTAAGAATGTCTTGATTTCATTCATCACCAGCCTTACGGGATCCTGACAATCTTCTTATCTTAGATGCTCCGTTACCTTAGATCAGTATGTGTCAATGTCGTGATGACACCTTTCGAGTACCGTTACGGGAGCGCTTGACTCGCTAGATGGTGGTGCGAGGAAGTGGAGGATATGTCAATGTATGCAGTATCAAGAAAGGCCCATTTGTACCGGAAGCCTTGAGGGTATGGCTTTGAAATACCGACAGACCAAGAGGGTGACTGCGAATGTCCGCAGGGTTGAGGAACGATAAACAAATCAACTTCATAGTAGTTATCTACTCTAATCTCGCCGCCAAGATATATGCGGGTCTATCTTGTACTTCTGAAGCATCCTTGACCCCATTGGATAGATGGTTGGGTAAGGATGAGATTAATTGAATGTACTGTCGAGTATAGTAGTGGCTGCCTGACACCTCTTATCTCGTACCTATTTCCATCTAGGAGAAGCCAGAAATGGAGCTCCCAGGAGCCGATCACATTGGTCAGTCAAACACTCAGAGACTCAGCTCTGGACGGCGTCCATACAGCTCCGGTTATGGCTATAAATATGGCTGGTTCGCTTGGGAAGTTGACTGCATCGTCTCGCCCCTTTCCATCGTGGAACAGCTAGTGATCAGAATGCTTCGCGAACCCCTTAACTTCGGAGGTCATAGCTCAAAGAGCGAGGAATCGAATTTGGATTATTGTCACGATCTGCCTGACTATTGCAGTCCGTCGAGCCATGGGTCGCTCGGTACTCCCTGTCAAACAATTTGTCCACTTTCGGAAGCCCAGGAGCCCGAATCCACTTCTAGCGAGTATGGAGCCAGTATTGAACGACGCACCGTCATGCGACTCGTTTGGTCCAAATGTTAGTATGCAGGGAGAAAATGGAGTGAAATGAGGCAGGGAGCTAGACATTCTGAAGGCTACTGTTCTTTGGATGCAGGGCGTACAGGACACACAGAATAAGGTCATAAGCAGGCTATTGGTATCGCAAAGACGGAATACCAGGGTTGGGGGGTCGTATGAGGCCAGGAGTTGAGAACAAGCGACCAGGAGTCTGATTCCAGATATAGTGAATCGGGAACTTTCAAGCTTATCGCCTGATCAGATCTTAGCTGCGGTGCCGGTCGCGGCCCAGAAAGTGACCTCCAGATTTGACAGTCATAGTTCATTATTAGACTCTAAAGGACCTCACAGAAACTGTATGGCGTATTGTAACATAACAATGACCGCTATATTCGTACTTCGGTATGTGGAATCCTACAATACAATTACACTCATCTCCCATGGCATCTTATGAATTAAATAAGAAGACGACTTGTGCCCCAGCCATTGTGCCAAATCAGAAGACACCATATAGAAGAAATCCATAGGCACGCCGATGTGGATACGCAAAGTGTGATCGGTCCACCACTCTCAAGATGCAGCGACTCGATCCACATCAAGGAGCCGGCGATATGGGTCAAGAAACAAGCGAGATGGGCTACTCTTACACGACGATGTAGGGATAGGCTTGCAGCACACATTGGTTAGTGCATAACCATCGTGAGAGCAGAACTTGCTTGCCTAACAGAAGTAGAACGCAGAACTGGTGTCAAGGTAGAACCCGCCGAGGTTAGTTTGACGACGAACCAGAGTCATGCTTACCCTTGGACTTATACGGCGGAAGTAGCCCATTTGTTTTCCCAGGATCTCGAGGACCATGGAACCGAAGCATACCAAAGGCTTTGTATAGAAGTGGGAAGAAGTTTCTATGCCGTGTCCATTCACCAAGAGCGACTTGGCAGGCAGTCAACTGCGCTCAGGAAGCCCACCACCATTCTGCGTACCAACATTTAATGTAGATGCAATGGAGTCTGGCAATGTAACTGAGCGCGTACGCTATGCTGAGCCACCAGCTCTCCATGATGGAGACGAGTAAGACAGCCTACGACGCAATCACACGGAGGCAATTGCAGGAAAATATCTTTACCCTGGAATACGAAAACGAACGACTCGCGCAGGAAGCCAGACAGCAGCAGGAGGACGCCGTATATCACCGGGATTTCTTTTACAGGCTCTTAGAAGCGACAGATCAGCTGAACTTGGACAATCGGGGATATTCACCAGGATTACATTAGAACAGTCAACGTTAGTATGTTTCCCGAAAGATGATATTTCATCGCGCTAGTTGAGGAGGCCTTCATCTTGGATATGCCGCGTGTACTGTTTTGCAGCATAGCACAAAATGAGAGGGTATAAGGAGTTTCCGCATTCCCAGTCTAATAATTTGAGAGATTTTATTGTGGATATGGTGATTGTAGATAAATAAATAAATCCAGTTTTCTTGAACGCGGCGAGGATCCGAGATGTCGACGTCGATATATTCAAACTATGTTCGGAATCATGAGTTCATCGAAATCCAAGTCTAGTAGAATTGAGATGGGGGGTGACATTTGCGGCGAAGAATAAATTTCTTCGATGCTAGATATGAAAGCGAATTGATGCAGAGATACTGACGGTATGTCATCTAAGAATGCAGTGGCTTTTGGCGGATTATTAAAGCGAGGTCTGGTGTCTCCTGTTGGATTTCAGAGCATGCGTACTGCAGTATAGGCACTACGAGAAAAACAAGAGAGAAAGAGAAAGAAATCAATGAGCATAGGTTTACGCATATAAGGTCGCCAGCCAGTATAACCTCCGGTTTACACACATCGACTACATCTTACGCGTTTACAATGATGGCATTCGAAAAACAGGCCTCGTTCTGGACTTTTGCAATCAGGGACAGATCCATTCTATCAGACAACTGTTGGCCCTTAGGAGCCACGAGTGCTGATCCCCTGGGCCTGAGTCACAGGAACCTCCAACGTCCCTGGATGATACTAGACTGGCTGACGTATTGCTTGACGTAGGTAGGTATGGAATGTACGGGTTAGTGGCATCTGGTCCTGGGCACTTTGCTTGTCAATATTGCGCGCAGCCACATAATTTGTACGAGATCGTATTCATGGCCAGACAAGCAAGTACACATGTACACGTTTTTTTATTGGAAAAGCTTTCAGAGTGAGCTTATATAGTCACAGGCAACGGAGAGGTCTTGTCATATATGCATGTTCAGCGGCAGCCAGGACCTTATGTGGCCGGATGCTGGAGCCCATATCTTTCCCTTGATTGAAGAACGCAAGTCATCACTTCCAAACCCTTTACAAACAAGACGGCACAGCACTGACTGTGGGACAGATGTGCTGGCGATGATGGCGTCAAGATACGCCTTTTTTTGTATGAACTATGCTTCCCGAGCATGCTTCATCTTTCATACCGCACATATGTGGTAACCGCCATACAAGACCAATTTCATTCTACTTTTGGAGTGGATGAACCATTGACTTCAACAACAGTCATTGAAACCCAGAACGGATAATAACGGACGAACTATGGTAGTTCTTAGGTACTTGTCATTTCAGTAGAGACGATGAATAATCTGGTAACATTCTTTTTACCTTTGATATGATCGATCTCAATTCAACGTGGAGCTTTGAAGTTCGAGTCGATTAAATCATGTAGGATGCGAGGCCAGTGTTGAGCACTTCTGGGCCAGACATTACGTGGTATTCTGGGTTCATGATGTGAAATTGATTGTATTTGTGTTGTGTTCTGTTGAAGATGCGTAATCGCGTTAGAGGTTTTATCATTTCGACTGTAATCTGTAAGTATCCCTGCTGGCACGGTTAGGCCCCCAGCACCTTTTCAACAACTTGCACCTTACCGGTCCAATTTAAAAACATGCTCTTTGTAAGTCTAGGTGGGGGCCACCCTGGGTACATGGCTCTACCTCATAAGCAGATGTTCTTCAGAATTTGGCCGCCTTATGGGTGCGTAAGCACTTTCTGGCTTAATGAATGAGGTACTTAGAAGTACCGCTGCTGCCTGGAGTCCCGAGGAGCAGATGTGGGGAAGTGGAGACAGGTCAACAGTGCGAGCTATGAAGTACTGTCGCTTACATCAATCAGGTAAATACATCGAGATATGCGGGGCTTTTTTGCATCAGACAACGTGTGTACGACAGTGTGAAGGAGTTCAGGGGCTCTAAGAACGATACCTGTGGGGTTTTCTTGGTTTATTAAATCCCACACATTCGAGAGTTATTGCTTGGAGGAGGAAGGTGCAAGTGCTCAATACTGAAGTGTATACACATATGCTGGAGCTATCTTCTATATTCTTCATCAATGGCAATATATCCTACCTTCATTGTCAAAATACATCGAAATGCTCCAACGTAAGTCCGACGAGAACATCCTGCTTTGTATCTTCTGAACCTGACAAGCACCTCGATTTGATAGTAACGAGAGAACTGGGCCCCTTCGTCAACACTTGTGCTTGCAAGGTTATTGCATCATTTTAACTACATCTCGCTATTTACAGCCAACCTGGGCACAACATCGCTCACGTTTACGGCGCTTGCTGTGGCGGGAACTGATGGCCTGACCGAAGAATCTTCCGCCGTGGTGGCCATTCTGATGAGCGCCACAATGGCCGCCATTGTCGCCATACTGCTTCGGTTCACGCTGAACCGATCGAGACCTTGTTTTCAGAGGCTCGATCTCATCGCAGCCTCGACACCTCTGTTCCTGGTCGATCTCGTCGTCCTCGAGATCTTGGTTGGCCTTCTCGTGTGGTACACCAGTAGCTTTACGGCAAGATTTGCTACGTATCTAGTCATAGAACTCTTGGTTCTCATGGCTTTGATGGTATTGGTAGCTATATGGGTCTGGAGGAACATTAGGATCTTCATTCGTCTCGGTCATTTCAACAGTGTCGAGACAGATAACGTCGTCAGTTGGCCTGAAAGCCCATAAGTAGCACATAAAAACATAGCAAGAAGGCATTTGCGTGAGTCAACAACACTTAAACGGAGAAACTGACGTAACGGCTTGATCAAGTTTAATTTCAACGTCGTCTCGCAAGAGTACAAACTACTATTGGGAGATCTCCGGGACCTTAGGGTAGGGGCCTATGCCTCTTGTCTTCGACAATATCTAGCTTAGCTCCTTACGCCTTTGAGTCCAAAACGAATGTCAATATCCGCCAGAGCCTGGAGTAAATGAGGCTTAATTATGCATCAACTGTAGTTATATGAAAAGATAATGCTAAATCCTAGGCGATCTACGACCACGCAAATGTGAAACAGACATGTCACGATCAGAAATACAGATCAACATGTTAACTGCTTTAAAGACTAAATTGACACAATTCCGATTGATATTGCATTGTATTGTTTCTGGTAAGTACGGCACGGTACAGTACAGTACAGTACAGTAACGATCCAACATAGGCAAAGCTTACCGATATTTTTTATCTTTGCCCCAGTGCAAGATGATCGAAGGCAAGATAAATCCTCAGAAGACCGAGCGCCGTGCTAGGCGTAGGGCTAAGGAGACTTCGGACTGAACGATGGAGTCTATCTTGCTCCAGGTTGATTTACCAAGCGCTCAAAATACTGGAAACCCCTTGAGCCAATCCTCGCCCATTAATGCACCACCCAGGGAAGAGTGTCCGATAATGGCGTTTCATAGATTGGCTAAGACAATGAGTATCGCGAATTCATCCAACCTATCCCATGTTCCCATATCTGACAGCTGATGCGCCTATATCGACCGACGTCTGTTTTCGAACGTTTATTTAGTGCCAGTTTTGAGCGCTGGACAAGTGTGATGGCAATACCTAGAATGTGTCAAACATTGCCGAAACCTGTACTTACTAAAAGCCGGTGGAGGCTGACCTCGTAAGATTCATTATCAACCCACGAACCCATACCTGCGAAGAACCTATTCATGTAGACCAAGAGTCTGCCATCGTTCTGAAAGCATCGAGTCGTTGATATAATCTTTACTGAGAGAAATGTTCCACTCCAAGACGATCCTCGACCAAGAGATTTGGCAACGCGACTATGATGTTGTTCCCCCCGCACGGCCAGTAGACGTGGCGTTGCACTATGAGAGGGCCAAATTGATGTGTCGACATAGCGGTGCGTACAACTATCTTTCTCGACGAACTAGGCTAAGATCGTCGCATGGTAGATCTGACGTTGCACGATATCGAGAAGTTAACCAAGGAGGTTTTGGGATTTTCATTTCGACAGTAAGCCTCAACAGATTATGGTTTCGCATAGTGATATTATCTAACGAGTCCATGAAGTGATTGCCGCTCGCGATATGACGGCTTTCATTATCGCAGCATTCATGTGAACCTCTGCATAGGAACGCTCAGCCATTTCGCCAAGGAGCGTCCAGACCTACAAGACTTACTCACAAAGCTATTGAGTTTTGGAAATTTGCGGCGAGTTCATGCTGACGGAGATTGGTCACGGCCGAGATGCTCGCAACCTGGAAACCACGGCAACGCTGCAGGCTGATGGCTCTTTCGAGTTACATACTCCTACCACAGCAGCATCAAAGTAATGCCTCCTACAACACCATACTGTGGAATACCACGGGTCGCGATTGTTTTCGCCCGTCTGATGGTCCGAGGGAAGAGCCAAGGCGTGAAGCCTTTCATTGTGTTTCTCAGCGACGCAGATGCGATGCGACCTGGTGTCTCGTCGTCGGAATATTACCGACGAGACCTGGTACCAAACCACTGGATCATGCAATTACGACATTTAATCGTGTCCGGTTGCCCTATAATGCCCTGCTTGGTTCACCCGCTAAGCCGAAGAGTGAGCGTGCTGAGTTTCTGTGCCATATTCGGCGTGTTGCTGTTGGAACGTTGTCGCTTTCCATCATGGGCATATCCGCTATCAGAGTCGGAACACGTATAGCTGCTCTCTACAGCGAGCGAAGAACTATCACGGCGCCCGATGGACATTCGGCTATGCCAATCATCGGCTTCAGCACTCAGCAGCGCCCTATCGTCGAAGGATGGGTCCAGGGCAAGGTTTTGACCGCATTCGCCCATTGGGCTGTGGGCATGTGCCCGGACCCTGCCCATCCGACGCAACACGCGATTGGCACCATCTTCAAAGCGACAGTGATCAAAGCATCACGGGTCTTGGGGGAACTCGCGGAGAGGTGCGGATGGCGAGGCCTTTTTGCATTCAATCAGATCAGTGAACTGGACTTGACCTTTCAGGGGAACTCCATAGCCGAAGGCGACACGCTGGTACTATGTATTCGTGCGTACCTAAATTTTCTTGAAAATTGCCGTATTGGCTCACCAATGAATGAATGACTGACAAATTCTCTTCTTAGGTTTGGTCTCCGAGCTCTTGGCGGCAAACTACAACTTCCAACCTGTCAGAACGCGTTAGCGCCTTTAGCGCAGCAAGAGCACCGGTTGATGACCGAAATTCAATCAAGACTTACGGAGATTGGAGGATACGGAAAGCATCGGACCGAGGCTTTCAATCAGCACATTCTTCCATTTTGCCGACCGTTGGTTGAAACGATCGGTCACCGTATGGCTTACGAGGCCGCTCAACGTTCAGGGATCTCACCGGACGTCCTGGAACTGTACGAACGTCTATCTACCGGCAAGGCCTTGATCCATTTACCAGCCCAAGACGTATCCAGAGTGAGATGCGAAGATCCCTGGTAGACGAGCAGTACGAAACAATCATAGCTCAAATTAGATCGGAGGCTCCTTTGTCATGATCCGATCGACGACTACATAACGGCGCCGATCGTATCCGAAGAGAGGTGGGAGAACTTTACTGAAAGTTTGCTTTGCTTCTCCCCCCCAGCAAGTCTTGATAAATGCAAACCGAAACTTTGAAGAATGAAGAGCTGGACAAGCAGCTGATTGGCTGAGCCTACAAGGAGCCCTCTCATTATGTTATCTGAACAGAAAACAAACCGAAGAGAGGAATTAATTGATGGAATCCGGTTTTGGCATGTAATGAATGGGTTTGCCCTCCGACCAACATGTATTTCCTGATCCCAAAGCAATAATAAATGGAGTGATTGTATTTAACACCTACTGTGATTGGCTAAGAACAAGACGGATGATACAGGCCAGCTCGATCAGTCCGCAAGCGGTCGGTCTCGAGATAGCGATACAATTCAATTCAAGTGAAAAAGAATTAAAAAAAAAAGAAATAAAGCAATTTTGAAGAATCAGGTGCCTTCACTCCCATATATAGAAACCATGTCTTTGTCATACGCAAGAGTAGTTCATCCAGCTTGTCACTTGCAATTTAAATATCAATCATCATCCTTATCATAATTATGCAGTATCGAAGAGTTACAGTTTCATGTCTCACTCCACGAGAAATATCCAGACGCCCAACAGGAATGTTAACGGGCTGTGCGAACTGGTCTTGAAACAATATATTGATTGAAGAAAATTCACGCAAGGATAAACGTTACAAGAATGGTTAAGATACAAAATGAGCTTGAATCAGGGGCCAAGTAGGAGTCCTTTATTTACACAGGAAAGCATATTCGTTGTACGTATATACATTTAGGAGACTAAATTTGCCACCCGAATTTGTCTTTCGTACACTCAAGCTCCGAGATGCCTTCCCTCTATTCTTTCTTTTTCCCTTCTCCAAACTTGGTTCCAGTGTTGATATTTCATTCCCGCTTAACATTCTCAGAAACGTAATCCCCGAGTATGATTCTTAGTTGTATCTTTAGGCATATCATTCAGGTATAACGGAGTAGAACCTAGGCCGCCGCTTGACGTGGAGACTTATTTACTGGACAGATGGGTTGTTGTGCACTGGTCTAGGTATGACTCTCGGCTTGAAAATGAATGAGGGGATGGCGCTGCGGATCGATCAAAGTCTTGCACTACTTTCCTAGAGAATAGTGATGTCGTGACTTGACTAAACCGTAGTTTGATTCCAAATTTCGTCCACTGATAACGCCAAGAATCTCGCTCAACAGATGGTAAGACTGTTGCTCCTTTATCATCTTCTCGTATTTGGTAGGAGCCATGTCCTAGGTGGGACTGTTTGAGGTATTTACGAAATGTCATGAGGCAGGAATTTCCGTCTACTTGTTGTTAGTTATTGGAGTAATTGCAAGCCACAAGAACAGCTTCGGGCTGCCAACAAGTTAACAAAGAACAGAATATTAATTTACTATCATATTCAGCGATAACGAGCCGAAATTGTACTTTAAGAATTATGGCATAAAGTGAAGGCTATGTGAGTATTAGGACCTGTGGCGGAAAGAAAAGAAAAGAAAAGGAAAGAAAACGTAGCAAAATATGGCCTCTAAAGCATTGCAGACTATGGCCTTTTTTACTTTATCACAATTGATCCCTTCAAGCCCGGTCGTTATTCGTCCCGTATCAAAGCCATATGGCTCATAGTTACAGCAAACTACATTGTCTTCGACCAATTCATCTAGCCATTATAACGATCTATTCCGTTGAACCGTAATCGAACATCTTGGGCACATAATGGAGGCTCAAGTAAGGACAGTCCTGAGGGAATTAAATACTCTCGCCTATCCATTCGTAGTTAAAAGTTATTGGTAGCAACCCAAGATTACTGTGATGATAAGAAGGTTGACTAATGGCAAGATCTCCGTACTGCATAGACTTGATCGGTCAGTAAGGTTTTCTGTATGTAAATAGCGACGGTATCTATAACACGGTGTCTGGAATGCGATTACGAATTGCCATTGCCTGGTCCGGGTGCAAGCCTATGACCCTATCTACCCTCTTAGCTAATTGTGTCTGATAGTAACCAGTTTGGCGGGTTTTGACCGATCTGTATCAGAATGCTTTTCCTCATAATGCCATCCTAATGGACGCTTGGATATGTAGAGTCTCAAATGTACACTTAGTCTAAAGTAGGGGGGCGTTCTTGACTCTCGTCTTCTTTTGGCCATCCGGCACGTAGGAACTGATTGGATTAATTTCAAGTAGGATAAGTATTACTTGACATGCCTGCCCTCAGAGTTAGCCTTCATTCAAAACTACGATTTAAAGATTGAGCCTTTGACAGCGCAAACGGAACGTAGCGGCGTCGTTGCCTTGACCCCAGCTTTAACCTACTACTGACAAGATTAACCGAGAAGTCTGATCTTGTCGGCCTCCAGAATACCGAAATCCACACATCTCAGGTCGCTATCACACTATCCTCAGGGTATACAGAACATGACCGGTAGTATGAAAGACAGCAGAACCGAGCCACTGGCTACCATGGGCTGGTTTACTGCTGGAGGCTGGGACTCAGCGCCTCCTTATCAGCTCGGTCTACGTCCTAATCTTTGTATACCATACGCGCCGCAGTCTACCAGTCTACCATGCCAGTTGGCATCAGGAAAGGTTTTTAACCTTGACACTGCATATACTGTCTGGTGTCATCGAGTTGGCCAGGTACTATCTACGTGCGATCGAGGGCACTGTCGTACCGGACATTGTGGACACAATTTTGTGTTTAATCCATTCCTTGACAACTCTGAGACTTGCCAGGCCATTATTCAGGGGCAATGAAACGACACGAGCGGCTTACCAGGCGCCCGCCATCATACGACCGATACTGGCTGTCATGGCGGTCGTTCGCAAAGACTCCAGTTTGCATGGAGCTGTTGTCAAACTACTGCACGCTTTCCTCTATACCCGGTTGCTCATCTTTGCATCTAAGCGAATTAGATTGACCAAGGTTCAATCTCAATCCACCATATACGCCCAGTCTGTTTTTCTAGGTGCTGTCTTGGCTATACAGTCATCTGGTCTTCCTGGGGCAGTGGCGGTCTACATTGGCGCGGTTGGTTTGGTAATGGTCAAGAATCGGTCCGTATCCAATCATTTATCTCGGTCAGTATGCCCCTTATCAGAAAGCATCGGAAGCTTCTCTCTGACCAGACTGCAGATCACGAGAGGCAGTCAAATCTTCCTCACGATTTTATCAACTTTTAGTACAATCCTGTTTATGGATTGGACTGACTGAGCTTAGTAGCATTAAGGCTCATGAACCTCTAGCGCTTGCGTCCTGTGCGAGCGATGAGTATACCGATGGCAAAGCCGCTGGTGGAGACAAAAAAGGCCCTCAATCTCGTCGGTCATTGAAGCAAGGCTAGCTTTTCATATGTAGAAGGCTATTTGTCATTCGGGCGGGAAGTAGTTCGTACCTGCGACAAGCTCTCCATGTGGAAAGGACAGATGACAGAATGGTGTGAGAAGTTCAGGAAAGGCATATGTTGCGATACTTGAATCTATAATAGCTAGGTCATAGACTAGCCGGAGGCTCAAAAACGAGACCGCAGACAGGTATAATAACCCGAGTTCGTTACACAACTATTCTGATGTTGGACCAATGCAATCTCGGTTGGTGTTTGATCAGAATTGAGAAGGTAGAGCAGCCCACATAATGGCAGCTATGAATGCTTACTCTATTCATTTTCGAAGACATTTGTGATGTTATCAGCAGCAATTGAAGTTTGGTAAATATGCTAGGATAGGTACCTGATATGAAAGAATCGACTTCGGGTGAGAATGAACTTGATGGCGTTTTACCAACACTTGAACCCGACCTGCCTTACCTACCCTGTACCAACACATCACGTGGCATTTGCCAGACTCCAAGACCCTTTTTTCGAGAACGGAAGGTATATATTGCTTGAGCAAGCTAGGTAAAGTAGGCCACGGTATAGAGTCCAGTACAGGCTCCAGTTTCCGTGTGTCCGAATATTGTACTGTATGTCCCTAGTCAGTTGTGACAGTTATTTCTGGGATTCTAAATCCGATTGTATTTTGACTAAAATGAGATTATATGGCATCTATGCCTCAATGAAGTACCTGAGACTGCGAAATCTATTTTAACCTCCTTGCAGCCTAGGTTTGGATCAAGAAGAAGGTGAGAAGCCGAACTGACATACATGAACAAAGATCAGAAAGAAAGAGATGACAGTAATGTGGAGAACTAAAACAATGTGACAATGGGCTCAGAAGCAACGGAAAGGAGGATCGATTTTTCAGAAAATTCAGGAAATCCTCTATTTTCTGCCGCTGGTTCTCCTGTCATAAGTCAAGATCAAGTGCAGGCACCTAGCTCTGTAGATACGTTGCTGTGGGAGGAAAGTGACTACCTGGAAGATATTATGCAGCACCTTGCTCACATGGAGGTAGCGACTCGCAAAACGAGCTGGTCTCGAAAAGTCTCCATAGCTAACATCGAGTAGAATGTGACCCTGCCAAGCGTTTCTATGATCGAACAGCAAACACAAATTACGTGGCAACTACGATCAAGCCTCATTGATTTTGTAGTCCGGTCACACCAGGTACTTTCGTCTTTCTTCACAGGTTCTGTTTCTTTCAGTCAACCTGATCGATCGATACTGCTCGAGAAAGCAGATTGGCCAAGAATATTACTTGTTGCTTGGAAGTGCCGCGCTCTGGATTGCTTCCAAATATGACGGCAAAGCCTACCAAGGGAAAGGTTTCAGCGTCCATCGGCCAAAGAGATAAGCGAACTGTGCAATGGCATATTTGATGAACATATGATAGCTCAGATGGAGAGATCAATTCTGTACACCTTAGATTGGGTACTGGGTCATCCAACAACTGACCAAGGTATCAAGTTCTTGCTGGTAGGAGAGCCTGGAGATAAGGAACTCGCTAGTATGGCAGCTTATTTGTCTGAAATATCGCTTTACCATCGAGAGTTTGTTGGGGTCAAGCCTTTTATCATTGCCGAATCATGCTGCCTGCTCGCCAAGATTATCCTATACGGAAGTCTATCCATAGGGGATGACACAGAGGCTGTGGTGATGGAAACTTTGAATTCTCTCTGGAAACACGTTTGCCAACCTCCACCAGCTATTGCCGAGAAGTTTCTAAGGCAGAACCGACACTATGTAGCGCAGATAGTGTTTAATCGTCTGGCAGATTCAACAGGGCATGCAACGTATGATAGACAGGCATAAAGGGAGGTCTTAGAAATCGACAATCTCATAGGAGCTTGGTCGCATTGTCATAGTATTATCGTAGAATTATGGCAAAAAGGTGAACAATTCAGGCCTACTAATAGAATGCTATGATACATAATCTATTCCAGGTTGGCGTGGATAAGAAATGCGGTACATGTACATATATTATTTTCTAGTCAGTAAGTTCTCCAGAACGTAGAATGGTCAACATATTATCGTCAGACCCTGTTCCGCAAATAGTGCTGGATGCCAATGTTTCGATGCCTACATACATAGATGTATTCTACTCAAATTTCTTGCTATTAAATACAAAGAGGGCCGAAACCACTTCAGGCGTACTTGAGACTTTGTTAAGTGGCTTGAAAAGCAACTAGAGCTCCCATATAAGCGCTGGAATGGGTGGCATTAAAAATCTTAGATGTCATGGACGAAATCTCCAGAGGTCAAGCAAATGATCTCTCCCATTGCTCAAGTGAGCCGCGCAGATAATTATTCGAGCCAGGTCAGCATGAAGGGCAAATTAGATATCATGAGAAATAATCAAACGGAAAAGGGAGCCTATAGCTCTTGCTGCGACGGGATTGATCTATAGTCCAGCAGCATGAGCTATTATACTTGGCGACGCTCCAGTCCAGATCTGATTTGGATCTTAGGTTCGTTTTCGACACCTGTAGTTCGGATATGTTCACAAGGTTTGCAAAGACTGAGTTAGCTCGATGGTCTCACAATCCCAAGGCTCTTCAACCGCGATGGCATAAAGGCTCTGCTTTGTACAGTAGAGATAGTCAGGAAACCAGGAGACTCATACAGCAGCATCGATTACTGCTCCTGTGAGACGGCATTCACGACAGAAGGTTTTGACGTCCTATGGAAAAGGTTCAAGTCTGACCTTATACATTCTGAATAGTTCCGGGACAAAAATGAGAAAAGATCACATGTCACACTAGGGATTCCGCAACTGCATGAATATTAATCAGACACAGAACCTCTCAATATGATGGGTAACCCATTAAAAGTCTTTTTTTATCTAAAGTATGAAATTGAATAGAGGCGAATGGAATAGTATTTTAACATGTTCTGTCTCGCCACAGGCTCATACTAGAGCCCAGGCGCTCAATGAACTCTCAAAAGTAGATTCATATGCTAGAGGATTCCTTGATGGGTTTTGGAGAAGCTGGATAAGGAATTAAGAAGAATCATCGACCTCATGTCAAATATTGAAAGGCAAAAGGAAAACAACGATCCTAAATCTGCTCTCCTACCATCATGACAGACTCTTTGGCCCGTGAAAGCTCTGGCGGGACTCGGACTTGTGTCGTCAGTGGAGGCGGATTTTGCAGCGCAAATAAGAAAGAATCTGTAGATATTGAAGACGTCACATGGAAAGGCTGCGTGGTTCCTCTATTGCATCCAGAGTGCTTTGGCGAAGGAGTATCCAAGGGCCGAATGCCTCTCAATGACTTGTGCGAATGCATTGAAAACAGTTGCTCGATTCCAACACATAGCTTTAAACATGAATCAGGGCCAATAGCACAAAAATGGATATATAGGAAACGAATAAACGCAATAACATTAGGGTACTGGTATCAGGTTATTAAAATAAACGTAGCTTGTCACAGGCACTATTAATCTGAATACCTGGCTTCCTTGTGCTAACTGCGCACCCTGTACCTTGCTCCTTACTTACGAGATAAGTATTAGCCATAAGTCATACGGTTCTCAAAGGGGCTCTCATAGTCCCTCCACATAAGGAAGTCGCATGACGCACCCCAGTCATCCCGCCCGAGCAATGCATGTGCCTCTACTGTCATCTACACCGGGACGATTTCTCCGGTACCGTACGCGATATTCTTAACTCTTGATTCAATCTGTAGAGGATTACCTAGAACGCTTGGACAGCGTGGCTGATTGCTTGTAGTCAGATCTAGGTTACATTTCTCGTCGACGCCATATTTGCAAACGGGGTCATTGATGTTGTACAACTGATAATTCTGCGCTACCCAGCTCGTAGGCTGGCTGATGCACGACGAGACGTAATTCATGCTATTTGCGGCTGACAAGGGCAGTTTACCTTCGTGAAGCAAATGTCGACATTCCGATGTGTCGACGACCTCGTATGACATCTGGATCCCTCCACCGACCTGGGGGTCGTCGATGGCTGATGCACCGAACCCTAGGAAATTCCAAGCATCGTACGAAATATCATACGCACCCCCGGACTTATCAATACGTAGAAGATAAAGGGAGCGCCCCTCATTCGAGACTTGGACGCATATTCCATCACATCCGACGTCCAAAGGCCAGTAAGCGATACGATTCGTATCAACCTTACAGCCCAAGACTCCTACGGAGCTAGAGTACTCTGCGTGGGGGGTAATGAACGCGAAGCTACGAGAAGTCAGACGACTAGCGTAGACGTCTGATATCCAGAGAGAAACGGTATGGGCTAAGAGAGTCGGCCAAAGTTGTGAGACTGACCGCATGTCGAGAGGCGAGGATATTATGATGGCACCACGGATAGATCTCCAGGGGGCCCTGGTCAATAAATATATAATGGGATGGATCCGACGGAATGGCCTCCGGCGTCAAGAGCCCCAGATGCCAAGGTGGGCGGACGGTATGCAGATACGGATCTTCTCTTAACTTTCTACTCAAACTGGACTTGATCGCGTATGCTGTGAGATCAATAACCACTGTCGCGACCTAAACAGTGCACGATGATGAACCAGCCATCTTCTTCCGTCTGCGGACAAGCCCTCTATTAAGGCAGAAATCTCAGCTATACGCCTACATTCCGTAAGAGATTTCAGCAAGGTTAGACAGAAAGGCCCCGGTGAACGAGACCGCGGACCTGGAGAAGACAGAGTGGTTTCCTTGGTTTCAAATATAGCATGAACGACTAACGGACAAGAGACGGGACGTTAGGGTCTATTGATAGTTAATCGTATCTGGCTGACTAGACTAGCTTAAACTTGCTTCAGCATGCTTCTGTAAATCCGTATGTATGATTTGGTTTGGTTTTTGATCCCTATCGCTACGTCAATCATTGTGAATATTAACAGGGTTCATGGTGGCGAGTAGTGTATCACCGCGCTTAAGAGCTTGACCGCATGGACACTTACGTGGCTTCAGAGATAATAATACTCTGCTTTTGCATTCAATTGAGTAACATCCTTTGTGATCGGCAATAGCTGTGCTCCCATCTCCTTCCATCTCGCTGTTCCGCAAGTAAACCGGGGGTTGAAGCGATCGCTCGTGGAGCTCTCTAAGACCGATACCTGAGGGACGGCCCTGGATATCATGTCTTCTTTTCTGGCCCATGAACACGTCTGGCTGAAAAGACTTGATCCCGGGTAGTGAGGTCGCTTTTGAAGTGGTCGGCGATGAGATCGCATCTTTCTTTGTTGTTTCGTTCTTGGACTTGGACGCTTTGGGAGACTTTTCCGTGACTGAAAGGGATGCATTAGGAAGCTTATGCTCAGAAATATCATCCAAGATTGCCACAGTCTTATTGGACTCCGGCGTTGTATCGAGCCTGTCGTGTGATTGTACAGGTATGTTTCCCGTGTTGTTGTTCGCGGTTTTAGGAGTGTGTTCGTTGTGATATGTCGGAGAAATCGAACTTTGGTCGCATTTGAGGCGATCTTCTTCTGCTTCTTCAAAGCGAGGAATGATTTTCATCTGGGGCATGTCGTCCTTCTGTTGAGGTTCAAGTGCTAGAACTTCAACTGTAGCCTCGCAACCATCCGGCGGATAGTGAGGTGAGCTCATAATGGAAACAATCTCATCATCTGCTGCACCTGCACGATCGTCGGCGCTATCACACTGGATCCTTCCAGAGATATCCCCTGAAACGATGCCAGGCGCACACTCAGGGAGACATTCTTGATTCTCTGTTTTTTGAGAGAGCCGCGAAGACCGACGCAGAGCTGACGGTTTCCTGTCTTGAGCATGCTCTATTCCCATTTTCTGATGAGAAGAATTGTCGTCTTTTGTAACATTTTCACGTCTTGGCCTCGGCACACATTTGCCATGTCTATCGTCTCCATAGGTAGAGTCGGACCTGGCGATAGAAGTTGATTTCTTCCTTCTTTTACGGGACCTCTCATTCGCCTGCACGTCCTTAATTCAGTTGTAGCCCAGTTCAAATTATTTCAAGCGACTTTGCAAGCCACTGCGAGTTTAACTTACCGAAGTGGGAAGACAGACTATAATTTCTTCAAGGGTTTCTTCACAGACTATGGTTTCTTCCATGATAGATACGAAATAGGGACGTGCGGTCTTCAGTGAGTACTGGCGTTGCTTAGATAGATAGTGTAAGTTCAAATCGTCGACGACCGGTATTGATGAGGGGAATACGACTGCGAACCATTTATTGCCATAAGATCGTGGAAGTGGACGAGCCACCGTATTTAACGCTTTACGTGAGGAACTAGCAGCAAAAGCTCAAACTCTCATTGGGCCTCGTGCCCCTCACTAAATTTGAAAATCATTGGACAACGTCTGTGGAGCAGCACTACTGCAGCATTGCCACTTTTAGGCTTACGGTCATGAACGTAAATGAGCTTACACAATATTTTTTTCTCATTGAATTCTATGGGCAAGAGTCAGATGCCAGAGCCCGAAAGGTGGCTGATGTGCGGGGCGGTGTATTTGAGAACTCTTTCCGACGCATTCGTAAAATTCCGAGGAGACAGGATACCGAGCGATCAAATAAACAGAAGCGGAGACTTGCCTGATGCTATAGTTTCACTTCAGTGTGCCCCCACGGCGGTCTTTGAGATGGTGGATGGTAACAGAGCTAGAAACCATGGTGAACTGTGTAGAATTTGGTTGAATGGTTTCATACTGGGAGCTAACTACGAAGGAGATTTTGAGAAAATGAAGAGTCGCTGCTGCGTCCGACGTTAGAACGGGCATCACAGTTCTGACTTGATTGGGAGTAGTGTCAAAGACCAAGGGTAGGACATAGACCTCTCAAGGATATGAGAAGATCATGATGAAGAGTTAGTCGAGGGAGGGCCCAAAGGATGGGGCTTTGGATGCCTCGTTTCAAAATTACACGCGATGGCATGTCGATGTGGTGTTGCTCTAGCGGAAGGGCTAAATGAAATTGGATGAACAATCCCCACAGGTACAGGTATAAATATCATTTATTTTCCACTCCCGATCTCACGTTCAAATTCTTTTCTTCTATTTTCCATCCTCCTTTTCTCCCCCGCTGCCGCGTTGTCGTTCCCGCCGCCGGCATCATGACTCCAAGAACGAACATTGCGTGGAAATGCCTGCATATATTGCCTAAAGACATCTCCGGTGCATACAAAGCCCACGTCGTTGGGTTCATTCCGGACCATACGTTCCTAGAAGTCGCTGTTCCTATATATACGCCCATCACTGAGCCGTATAAGGATCTGCCTTCAAAGCCCTCTGTGTCAATTGAGTCACTAATGACCGAGGAGTCACTGCATGAGCATGGGCCACTACTTGCCTATTATCGGGCACACTTTGACTTCGTTGAGAACGCTCGGCATGGTATTGCCCGTCATGGGACCAGTCTAGCAACCTACTACCGGGAGCGTTACCCTTCTATGATACCATGGATTGAGTACATCTTGCTGTTGGATACACTATCGGTATGTGGCCCATCTCATCCTCAACATTACGATGGCAACCTCCCTTCTACCACAGATCACAGAACTAACAGGGAGAAGGGAATCAAAACCGGCTTGACAAGTGAGGCAGCACAAGTGCAGTGGAGATTCAGCCAGGTGATCATATTCATCAGCTTATCGTTAGCACCCTCTGATGATCAACTGTGCTCAAGTATCGCAGATATGACCCCAATCGACATAATAAGTCGACTATACCAAGGTCTCGAGGACCAATACAACAAACCCCAGCCAGATCCCAACTTTATTGTCATGATCCGTATGCTCCTCTGCAGCGTTGGAGTTACGAATAACGAGTCAACAATGGGACTTCTCTCCCGTCGAGAGCTTCATTTTGCGAGAGCGGTTTATACTCTATTGGGCGGGAGCGATTCCGAAAAGCTCGAACACGTCATTGATTATCCTGCCTTTGTACAACGCCTATCTCGTACAAAAATGTTTAGAGGTTGCCCTCTTGATGATGCATTTATTGGTCAGTACGCCCAGAAGTGCGGAATAGGCCTGTGGTCATCTATACCGGTCAGTCGAGTTCTCTATGCGTAATAGGCTGTACTAAATCTTCTTAGACATTCCCAAATCATTGGGTCTCTGGTCTTTCGGAAGATGCACTATACAGTCTGCGCCAGTTGTGGGATGACACGTATGATCTTGACCCGAATCTTATTCAAAAGAATAATTTGGATAAGATGTTCGCTGCTTCAGCCTGTCTCAATCCTAAACAGCGGAAAACGAATGCACCTTATCCAACTTCCAGCGAAATGCAAGACGTTTTCTTACGAGCCTGCCAAAGTCTAATGCAAACCACAACAATAACACAGATGGCCTTGGATCTTGTGACAATGGCGAGTATTGCACAACGGTACCTCACCCTCAGAGATAAGTGAACGCTCAGCAACCCCGTTGTGTGCTTTGCACCAGATGTTCGTCAGAAAATTGACGTGGGCAAGCCTACCAACCCTCGCATGCTTTCTGGCATCTTTTGCGGAAGCTTGTAGACCATGGGGCCAGCGAAGGGCTACATTGGAATTCCTTAGCAGAAGCTGTCGGACTCCAGCCCCGTTGAGCTCCAGGGATTGGATATTGGTCTCGTACTTTGGTTACCGAATGGACGGCATCTCACACTATGATAGTTTGGAGAGACTCTCAGTTACAGTGGCTCGGGCAGAAGATTTCGTAAATTGAATACAGTAGAGGTTATTCTTCCAGAAAAATTGTATGACAAGAGGCAAGTTCGACATATGTTTAGAGATGTTGAAAATTGCAACTAAGTGTACGTAAGTAGCCTAAAACATTGACAAGGTTTTACGTACACTTGGTTGCAATTTTCAACATCTCTAAAGATATGGAATCTTCTTTATCACATCTCACAGCCGTGGCCTATCATGGAACGTGTGGTATGTGCATCTGACAGAACTAGGTTGAAGACCGAGGTCATGTCAGATGCACATCCCCCCGTCCCTGTTTGTTTCAATCCTCAAGTATACTGGACCAGTCGGGCAAGCCATGGATATCAGGATGCACATTTTCCGCCATCCCTTTGACCTTTGGGTCCTCCAATTCACAAGCATACTGTCTTAGTCTAGTGGCCAGAATCAAAAGAAAAAGTACGACGTAAATGCATTTCTTGCCTGGTTTCATGGCCGATTCAGGGTGCCAAAAGTAGGGCTATATCGGACTTTGCTCTGCACTATACGGGATCCTCG
The DNA here is from genome assembly GCA_019202695.1 of Populus x sibirica. Taxonomy (NCBI): domain Eukaryota; kingdom Viridiplantae; phylum Streptophyta; class Magnoliopsida; order Malpighiales; family Salicaceae; genus Populus; species Populus x sibirica. The sequence continues at coordinate 23,123 of JAGMVL010001549.1, forward strand.
CGGCCGGTTTCCGGCTCGGGGACAGTAATGGATCCAAGACCAGTTTTCGTGCCATATAAGGTGGCACAATCAGCACCCGGTTGGTAACTCTTCCCCGCACTCACGTCGGGGAACGCTCTCGATACCAATTTGATAGAGCCAATGGATGATTACGAACACTTTCAGCATCTTGCGTTACGGCCACATACCAAAACATCACTGGCACTGATGTCGGCAGCCACGCGCGTAGCCCATAAACGATTTAAAAACTGTACTTCCAGCCTTCTTTCTACTGATTTGACATCTTTTCCGCCTCACCAACTGGCTACTCAAGAAGATGTCGACGAGTCTTTACGAGACTTGGTCGGTCCGGTGAATGAAAGCTGGACTGAACGTGTAAACAAGTTGTCGCAATTGAAGCGTCCCCCAGAAGGCAGTAGGATCACCCAGTCGATGTGGCATCTGGTACGGGGTGGCCACCTTGATTTTGGGATTGTGGAGGATTACCTACAGCTACTGAGGCCCATAAGCCACCATGCAGAGATAGCTCCGGCTCGGATGCTACGGCACGATCAAAACTGTATTCAAGAGACAGAAGGGATTGACCATCCCATCATCATTCCGTTCTGTCATGAAAACAACTGGGTGTTTGCTGTTGCGTACTCAGACTGCATCCACTGGTACGACAGTACTCCCAATAGTGCTGCCCTTGTACCTCCCATTGCTGGTGCGCGACCCGTCGTAGAAGGGTGGCGAGGGCCTCAGAATAATAACCTGGCAGATTCAGGCGTGTTCATGCTTATGGGCATCAAGCTTATACTACAGCGCAAACCTCACCTAAGCCAAAGGGTCGCAGATGAGCTCAACCAGTCTTTCCGTGCTTGTATATTTATCGAACTTCTTTGTCAAAAGGTTCAACCAACCTCTACGGACCTACATCATATCAATTTAGAACAAGTGTTAGATACAGGATATTTATCCTCAACCGCCGACCAGATAAACCACGGACACCTGTTAACTGATGGACAACAAGAATCGTCCTTCTTTGAAGATGCGATGGCTGCGACAATAAGTGCAACTCGGGCCATTTCCTCGGCATCTCCTGTGCTATGTCAAGCGCAAGAAACCAACGCTTTGAGCAGAAACTCAGAGTTGGCATCCGCCACGGACCCTGACCGCCCCCGAGGACTTTCCAGTTTACAGCCACATCATCCGGCCAACACGTCGCGCAAGAGAAGATCGCAACCAAGGGCCACAAGTAAGAGAGCAGAATGGCGTGTACAGCGAGTTTTGGATGATCGTAAAATTATTTTAGATAATCTCTCACATGCCATACACTTCAAACGATCTGCCCTGGTGTCCTTTGCAGATGATCCGGTTGTTCTCAGGGCACTTCTTAGGTATTCAAGGACCAGTGGGAATCTTCATCGTCGCTACCACGCTGTTCTTTTCCACTGGATGACGGAAGATAACGAGCGAATAATAGAAATGAAATCAGCGATGGGGGAGGATGCTGAGAAACGCATTAAGAGAGATTTATGGAGTTGCAACTTCTGGAAAAAGGTAAGTGATATTGGTATGAAACACGGCTTGGGGCCCTTGGTACCACTTTGTGCATTTGCAAATGACTTTAGCGGTTATCGGTTGTCAGAGGACGCCCAGGGCCCACTGATTAAAGAATTTGAAAATCGGTTGCAAAACGAAACCGACATGTTGCGTATATGGCTTCAAGATGCGCGTGGACTGTGCGAGACCATATTAGTAGGACCCACGCCTGTTGCTTCCTTCAACATTGATAAATATAACTTTCAGGCTGAGTTCGACATGACCGACGATCAATTTCGATTCTATGTTTGTTCAGGGCTCAACTAGGCAGAGAATACAATAGGTTCTAAAAAGTAACCTTCCCAAAAAGTCAAGGCAGCTCAAGAATTTTGGATCAAATAGCATCGAACAGTCTATGCATAGAGTTCCTTTCAATTGAGTTCATTGACCCACTGCGCATGAGTCACCAGCTATCATGAGTTACGTAACAGGCCTGTGAGCGGAAGATTAGTGAGGTTGTGGCCACGCTCTTTTGTTTCATGTTCACTCTAGATGACGTAGATTCTATATGGTGATCTAATTTTGGTGTCAAAATGCATATTAGTAGACCTTCTCAGAATTGAGTTAGAAATAGTGGATCAATCGATATATGCATTTTCTGTGCGCACGCTAAGGCATTTCGAAGCTACTCACTTCACGGCCAGAAAGTGCCAGAACCTGTCTGCTGGTATGTAGTTTAGAGATGACTGATCGGTTCTGGTAGCATTGCGACCTCGTGAAGCAGTGTTGATTGTAATGATAGAATGAGTTCAAGCTTTCGGAGTCAACGTCATACCAAATTTAGAAACTACCGAAACGACCCATAATTTTGCGGTCGCTGATTTCTATACCTGCTGCTGTATTGTCACTAACTTTGGCTTCTTTAGATAGTATAGTATGTACTAAAAGTGTAGGTCGTCATATTTGGTTGGAGTCCGGATTTCGTCCAGATACGATGTGCTGGCTATAAGGCAGCACATGTTGGCCTTGAAAAAGGCGATCGTGAGTGGCAGCGTGCCATGATAAATCGCAAGCATAAAGAAAAAAGTGGCGATTATTATCACAAAATTTGAATAGGACCCTGGCCTGCGTCCTCCTTCTTCTTCTTCTGCTTCTCCTTTTTTTTTTTTTTATTTTTTTTTTTTTCTTCTTTTTTTGTCCTTTTTCCTTTTTCCATAATTTAATAAATACGTTACGTCCAGAACACGCTTGGCTCGGTTGACCGGCTTCGGGTGGAATTGTACGTCTTACATTCAGTGTATGTTACCTGAAATAGGTATAATATCATACTGCCAATTGTGACCTCTCTTGTGCTTGCCTGTGTTTGTAGACGCTAAGACTCAGTGTGATCAATGGAAGAGCTGCTAATTTCGTCTTTGCTTCGCTTTCAAATTACTCAACTAAATTTGACGCAACAGGCCCGAATAGGCTTGGCCCCAAGTTATATAGGATCTCATGCGACCCGCAAGATCCTAGATCCCTCAAACGATCTAACCGAAAATATGAAGGCAGTTCTATGGCTCTGGTATGTTTCGCTGGCAAGAGCCACCTGCACTTCCAACTATGCCATATGGATCTCGCAGGACAGGGCTAAACTAAGCGAGACGTTGGGGAAAGCTCTGCCTAAGCTGGACTATGACGATATTTCAAACCTTAATCCCGGTGTTGATGTCGGTATGGCGGCTGTTCCTGGAAAGCGATACAAGATCCCTTACACTGCAAACATGGCACTCATTCCACCGGCCTCGTGGTCTGATAATTGCCCAAAAACGTTGGAGCTTCACGGTTCCAAGTCAAAAACGCTTGAAGTCTTCAATCAGCCACCTTCAAAATCTGCAGGAGATAGCCGTAACCCGTCTCTATCTAACCAGGCTCGATCATTGATGCACACGGAAGCCTCTGGTGGCGGTCTGATACCGAGAGCAACACCTGTCACGACCACGGACGGGCCTAAACCAGTAGAGACATCCAGCACTATTGAGACACAAACAAAGCCACATGCGGCGACAGGCACAGCCAGCCCTATGTTATGCTGGGAAGAGACCCACCCGTCGGTATCTGACTTTGTTTCAAGTCCAACATCCAGGATTGAGTTTGTCAGGTCGTTCTGTGACAGACTCCAGGAGGCGACTTTTGACGCAGCTCATCCCATCCAACCATTGCCCTACGGCGACACCTTGATTGGAATGCAGGTATTGCCGTCCTGTCCAAACCATTCCATTGGAGCGAAAGACATGGATGCATGCCGTGCAGTGCTTGAGAGCATCAACCATAAATGCCCGAAAGCGGGCGGCACATATACCAACCATTGCGTATTGTACTATTTTGTCAAACGGTGACGTGCTGTAGGCAAGACCTACATAGTTATTTCCACACATATAGTTTTATTCTCATATCATTGCATTTAAGGCCAGAGCACGCTGTAGAGTACATCACTTTAGCTACGTTGCCATTATTGGTCAACAGCAGGGGCTTAATGTGACTTGAGCTGTACAATATCTTTTTGCTGTGATAATATGCTATCTTCCACATTGATCCACTCGCCAATCGTTACATCCAGCATAACGATGAGCGACTTTTCAAGGAAAGTCAAACTATTTGTCCGAGCTATACTAATATCACAATTCTTCATCTTGTACTGTCTCGGGCCAGAGGCCAGTCATGCCGTAGCATGTTTTGGGAGCAATGGCAAGCACTGTCAGCCTTTGGGAACTATCCAAGGGTCTATGCAGCGGAGGGTAGTTGATAGCTGAATGTTACCCTGTGGCTTCCTTATCCATATTCACGTCCTTTAATCGTGTAGACGGAATGTCTATATTTTGTCTCGTCGTGGTTCACGGGCAGTAATCGCAATCGTGCATCTTGTCCTTATGAGAACCTCGTGGTGTAAGATTTGGTGTAGGGCATTCTTGAAATAAAGCCCTTACGCCTCTCAGACTCGAAGGTAGTTGCCAAAACTTACGATATAATCTTGTATTGCCGGGGCGGGGGAGAGGGGGTGGGGGATATTTTGTTCTTTATCATTGATGTTAGCCGCCTAAAGTTGTTTCCCGTGGCCTGTAAAATCTCATATAGCTAATTCTACAGACATTTTGGGTTAGCTCTCTAGTACTACACTTTCCCTTTGACATTCGCTTCATGGCATTTACTCCACGTATCCCTAATGGGCTTTTCGCTGACATTTCACCAGAGAGCAGTTTGACTTTTCTTGGTCTGACAACAACCTCGACACTCGCTCATATAGTGATGTACATCTCAAGCAACTAAAAGCAAGACGATGGCCTGAGGAACTCCTTCAAGAGTTTATTTCATCGATTCAAAGGATAAGGACTACATAATAACTACTGAATGCTCTGCAAATTTAAAAACAGCGCGAAATTCTGCCTAGCGATCTCTATTTAGTACAAGGCTTGTTAAGCGACTGATAGCTTTAATACTGGATCCCATATATATCCTATCGCCTGCTACTGGCGCATTCACAATGACCATTCAGAACTTCCTTGCCCTTCTTGAAACTCTCTGCAAGGCATTTATAATGCATGATATGGCCTTCGCAAGGCTTCGGATAATACCTCTGAAATCGTTCGAAAGGATTCATTGCATACAAAACATTTTGGAGATAGTATGGCTTTCTTTTCCACCATATCTGCAACAATGCTAGGTGTTATTAATTTTGGAAAATTGTTGCATACGTCGTACACTTTCGGAAACTCATACATTTCATATATGTATTTCTCCAATTTTCGTAAGATTTCTTCGCTCAGGTTTTTTATATACTCTTTCCTCAAAGTCGGTTCGCAATCGCTTAAGCCTACAGTAAGTTGTCTAAGGCCCTTTGCATGTAGTTCTCCCAATCTGTCCCATTTTTCGTGTTCTTCTTTTTCGTCTGACGTAAAAATTGAACGAAATTGATTTCTTGGATTATAAGGTATAGGCCTCTTTGGATGAGAGCCTGTGCCTGAAGGTGCCTTTAACTGAACTCGCTTGTGAGTATCAGTTGCAGTGTCGTCGCGTTCATCTTTGCGCTTCTTCTTATTGGGTGATAAAGAAGACACGAATTCGGTTACTTTGGCAGTGCTATTCTGCGACTGGCTACTATCTTCTCTCTCTTTGCCACCTTCATTTCCCGGTGTGGGCTCTTTCTGAAGCTGTGCAGGGAGTTCGGGCTTGGCTTCTGGGTCATGAGGAAGTGTAGGGACGTCAGATAGCTTTACTGAGTCTTCGGTATCAGACTCATGTTTTAAAGGTTTCTCATCTCCCTGAGAACTAGAACTACTGTGCTCACTCATTGTCGTTATTTGTAATGTAAGTAGGCAAGACCAGCTGTATAAGAGTTTGGGATAATCCTTTATATAATACTCCGTAGCAATAGGAGCAATAAATAGATAATATAGTATCTATACTGTTGTGTTGTAATGAAAGAGCTGATTTTTGACTGATCCTCTAGCTGGGCTTATACTATATGAGTAAGATGTCCTTTATTAGCTACTAAGGCCAAGTTGACGAATTACAAGGTTAAAAAGACTAATTTTACATATTTCATCGTCCGATTACCACCACGGCTGCATATAGCAGTAGTGGCGCGGAATTCTGCCCTTGGGGATAACAGGAGGCCGGATTTTCACCAGTCTACGGACAATTACTGCTTTTTCTACACAGCAGCCAAGAATAATCGCTATTAGAATGAATTGGCCAAAACTGGCGTTTGCTAGTATGCGTACTATGATCGCAACTATATATATATATAGCCTTCTTAATCACCCTCTGCCTTTTACGACCTTGTATCCCACACCGAAAGGTTTCCCAATCTCTAGAACTACGAGGATATGGATGCTTCAATACTCGCCGCACGAAAAGACAAGATTGCCACTGTATTAAAGGACCTCCAATCACTAGAGAGTCGCAATGAGGAACAGGAAACGCTGCTGAATGAATTACTTCCATTTGAGAATGAGACCGATGAAAATATCCTGGCAATATCAGAAGAGAGGTGGAAACGTGTGTTTCCAGAAAATGAAGAAAGTTCAGAAAAACCTGGTAAGTCATTTGAGTAAAAGGCGAGGCGGAAAAGGAAGCAAATCAGTTCTCTATGCTAATAATATGAAGAAGGAAACGATGCCGGCACCAATAGCGATAATGAATCAGAAGCCGACTTTGAACCCCCAGCTGATCGCCCCAGTAGTCAAAAGACGGCGAAACCGACAAAGAGACAAAGAGTAGATACACCAGAAAGCGAGGCTAGTGAAGACGAAGAGACAGACGAAAGCGTGACAATAGATGAAGAGGCTTTGTCTGGGTTTGGCACAGACGTCAAAACAGATTGTATCACAGTGGGAAAAACAACAAAGGATGTATACATTAATGCTTACGGACGCAAAGGTGCTCGTATTTATAAGATTGAGGACCAGCCAGATTGCGATTGCGATGTTGATGAGCTTCCAGTGATCAACGGCCACAATAAGCAGTTGGGCATGTTGCAATATGAAGACACCGGCAAGCACAAATATACTCGACGCCATGTCGCTGCCGTCTATGGTATAGCATTCCAAGATGACATCGAGAACGGCGTATACGGCCCATCTTCTCTGGATCCTGCAGAAAAGGGTGACCGACGCTGGGCGGATATGTATGTCTGGATAGGATGGCGAGACCCCAATAACTCAAAGAAAGTAACAAGAAGCTGGGAGACAAGAACTACAGCCAAACGACTCTGGCGGAAAAAGACTGACATGATGCTCTACTTAGCAGCATGGGAAGCTGATAAGCGTTACAATGATAGCGGAGTGCGAGCAATGTCACGTGAAGTCACGCCTAGTCTTATCCAGGATTATATTCGGCAACAGCGAGAGGAATCACTCGAGGTCGACATTCCCCGCCAGCCCTCGGTGTCAAGAGAGAGTATTATGCCATCCATTGAAACTAGTGGTACCCAAAATCAACCGCAGCGAGTTAGTATTCGAAAACAACCGCAGCGAGCTAGTAGAGTATCTAGCAATCCGCCTACTACGCAGGAAAAACTCACGGAAATCCTGAAGTCTCTTCAACAGTTGCTATCACAAATGAGAATTAGTACTAGAATATGATATCATCCGATAGGCACTTGCAGTTTAGTGGTCTTTGGGACCGGCTGTTAGTGATAAAGATGATCTGGAGTTTGAGGGCATGGTAGAGGATTGGACATTAGTAGATATTTGCTTGAGCCGCATTGCTCGTCTTGTCATTACCGATAACATTTTTTATTGAAGTGCTAACTATTCTATATAATAGCTTTACAGGAATATTTAGATAATAGTAAGATCTTTTCACAGAGAAAGTTAAACTATTTGTATTTTAAAACTCTATTGAATGACTTGAGTAAAATAATGAAAACGGAAAACTATTAGTATATAAAAAAACGCTTTAACCTTACTCGTTAATAACGTAAAAAATAGTAAGTTACCACTTAAAATTACGGTTTTCTTTTATGGAGTTCTATTAATCGCTATTATCAAGAAAATGAATAGTTTTATTATAAGTGTAAAATGCAATAGCGTAAACAACCTTAACCCCCTATAAATTTAGGAGAACCATCTTCCACATTACGCTAATGAATCATTGAAAATCTTCATAGGCCAAAACCTTGATGCTCATGGCGTGTCTACCAGTGTGTGGAGCTGGGGTGGACAGTAGTGTATGAGTCACTAACTGTCGGAGCTGTCTCACAAAGGCGAGAAAATCGTCCAGAGTGTAGGGATCGCCCCTCTCCACGACCTCGTCCCAGGACAGTTGCTCTGATGAACGAATATCATTGTCGATTTCCACCTCTATGAGCTGAAACTCGTCTGTTTTGAAGACTTTGGGTTTTGGCCCGTCGAATTCCGCTTTCGATGATACCCAATGCTTTCGCTTGATGCGGTAGTTGATGAGCCATATCGTTTCCAGACCACCAAATCTTGCACCATACACAATGTAATAGCATAAGGAGTCAAGGCTTCTGATGCGGGGGGATTCATGGAGGCTCGAAGCCCATGATGGGTGGTATTGCCAGCCCACGTGCGGTATCTGTAGCAAGCCCTGGGCTGTGTTGTTCGGAATAACATCTTCAAACAAAAACCGACTGAACATGTCAGGACCATCTGGTTGGAGAATAAAAGAGGTCCTGGCTTGGAGACACGATAATACTGCGCTGCTGGGAAGAGTCGCTCTCTGGTGCGTCGACCTCGACATCCGAACGGCCACATCTCACCTTGGTCCGGATGGCTATGGGCTTGGTGGGACCGAGTACATCTCTCATAACACGATTTGACTGCCTACAGGCATTCCAGACACCCGAGTCGAGGAGGTACGTCGAAGGGTTGTTTTTAGTCCATGAAGCTGTGATTTCGTCGAAGCCATTGACTCGACTGGACTTGGGACCAAAAGCCCACCTAGGAGCAGTGAGGTCATAGGAACCAACCCAAGGAGCTTCCGGAGCGCCGTCTTCATGTGGTTGACTTCTATGGTCACTGCTCAAGCTGAAGATTTGTACACCTGCCTTTGCAGGACGAACGGCGGAGCTCCAAATCTCTATTTGTAGTTCTACCGGAAGGTTTGTGAAGCAATGGAATGAATCAAACATCCTGCTTATCATGAAGGAGCCGAGGATAACCCGCAAAAAGACGAATTGACTTGTAGGATTATCTAGTTCCTGTGACACTTCAACATCGGGACAATCAATTCTATAAAATCGTCAAAGCACTTCCAGATCTCTACTCGCTAGACCCGAGAGGCATCGCAAAAGGACTTTAGAAACCATCGTATGTTGGGATCGACCGCCAATGCAAGACGTTGGACGGCTTACAGGAACGCCCATTGTTGGCAGTACGACGAGTTTCCATCACTGATTGTTTCTTCAGCGTGTTTTTTCTGCACATATACCCAGAAAGCAGAAATTTTGGCCAAGATCGGCCGATTTTCTTCTCTATACGTCTATAGATCAAGGTCGCTCCGGTTGAACCTCACTGTACCTGAGTTTTATGGTGCCATGACTACGATACTATCATTCTAACTCGTAGCGTAGTGACATCGCAGTTCTTGGGGATTCCACTACAGACTTGTTCTGCTCTGTGTTTGACCTAAAATCGCTATTTTTAGCCATCTTCTTGGGTAGAAAGTGCATAGTCTCTTAACAGTCTTCTGTTTACTTCAACCAGTATAAGCTCATCATGAGTGCTTGAGGTCATTTTCGACGGATGCAGAGACGTCCCAAAATGATGTGCATAGCCACTGTAGACTGGGACACTAACCACCGGGCAAAATGGCACAATTAAGTCCATATTTGCATAATGAGTCATTAGTCACTTACCATGAGGCTACCTGTCTGTCTCCACTCCCAGCTGTTAGCGCGATTCCACTGGAATTTTTTGAACGAGTGCGCTACAGTACTCTTAACTCAATCGTTATTTGGTTCAGCGGCTGAGCAGATGCCCAAAAAACTGAGACAGACACTAAAACATGAATGCAAGTCTTGATATCGGAATATGGGTGCTCGATGATTATCGGAGATCATGATCCGATTGCTCTTTTAGTTTTAATCCATGTTCTGTTGACCGGGTAGTTGGATTAATTTCCCGTAGTGAGAATTTAAATCCCTGGTTATCGGAATGTTTTAGTGTGATCGCGTGATTTTTGGGGGTGAGAAGTGATGGAGTTAGCTTGGCAGGTTTGGCAAGAAAAACAGCAACACAAGGCTTTGTGTGCGACGACACAGCATTCAAGCCAAATGACGAATTTTACTACAATTTTAGTCGCGCAGCACAGATAAATCTAACATGCATTCAATGTCTCATGCCGTCAATCCCACAAATCTGAAAAATAAATTATATGAATTATCCCTCAGCCCTAACCTGCCTCGCTGGTCTCACCGCGTCAGTGCGGCTCAGGTTGCAATCCGCTCGGGGCCGAAAATGGCAAGATCATGATTATGTTAGCACAAAACTAACAAATACTCCGAAGCTAAAATGTATGACAAGCTGATAATCACAAGCTTCAGCTGACGGTACGTTGCCCCCATCAGACAGTTTTAAATGCTGCTGTAACGTCATGCGTAGCTTGACCTGTAGGGTTGACAATGCCATCGTTACTCGCACGTCAAAATTAATAATCTCGCCGAGATGGTCTAGGGTAGTTAATTCTTCTAGTCTATGACGCCAATCTCCACGCCTGAGCCCTGTAGTCCCGAGGTCGCTAAGCCTGAAAAGCGATCTTGCTCCGTTAATGTCCCTTTGCAGCCAGGCGGGTCCCAATAGAATCGGGATTCCAAGCTCTCGGTGAGAGGATAACGGTATGAATACTCTGTCACCAATACTCCCACTTTTAACGATAACCTGCTTATTTACTTTTGTCACCATCTTTCTGAATTTTTTGGGACCCGCCCGGCAGCCTACCCGAGAGTGTCTATGAGTCTGTCCAATGAGAAGCTTCGTTCATACAACCAGTTAGTGAAGTACCCTTCATCATCATTTCGGTGTCTGCCAAGTAGAAAGTAGCTTCCTACTATTTTCCCACTTCGCCCCCACTTCGCCAGTCGCGTCGCTGGCAGCCTCTTCACCTCTTCTGACGACGCGTGCTGGCCTTTCCTTGCCCTCTTCTCTATCTTGCCTTTGTCCTCTTTCCAGCTACAGACAAAATTGGCAACTCGATTCAAGTTGACGACGTTGATAGCTACAATGCCACGATGACTAGGTCAATATGATTCGGCAAAGCTTCATCCTATAGTGGCTAGGAGAAAGGGGCCAAAAACTCACATGGTAACACATGAAACATTGGAAACATTGGATATGAAAAACCGGCCCATTTTGGCCCGTATTCTTCTAAGAAAAAGCTTAAATTTGAAGGGTTCATCGTCCGATATTTGACGTGACTGTCCAAAGATTTATAAGATCACGGCGAGGCGCAAATCGGCAGAAGAATAAGCCTGCCTGGTAAGAGTCTTATTATAAGACTTCACTCTCATAAGCACTCCACCCCTACATCACTAGACCACAAGCGTAGTACAGAAGGATTTTGATTTCTCTCTCCCCAACTGCGGTGTGACTGCTGGATAGCCCTTGATATTCTTTGAAGCGTGTACAGCCGCTATCTATCCCCAACAATAGGATGGCTTGGAATACCAGCGAGAAAGCCCTCGAGCTCTTCATTATCCAGATCTGCTGTACCATACTTGTCTACCTCTCGGTATGTCCTGCGGTTCTGGGCACAATCTGTCATTATGAAAGAGCATGTAATATACGACAAGTTGATGTATATATCTGTGGTAAGCTCACATTCTAAATATGACAGGTATACCGCGTTTAGCTGCACTATTAGCTCTCTACTGAGGTTTCCTGTCCTCCGAATAATGGCAAAATGACACTGACTGTGGACCCTTTTATCAGCTCCTCTATACTGCCCAGGTTATCATCATAGTACGCGGCATAGTGGATGGCGGAATTGGACAACATGCGGACGACATTGGCGGGGTAGAAGTTGTCAAAGGCTTCCAAACTTGGTATTTCGGGGAACTAATATATGCCGTACTTTCATGCTTCACCAAAACATCGGTAGTCCTGTATCTCCATCGCCTTTACATCGGCGAACCATCAAAAGGGGCGATCGTCAATAAGCCCATCCTGAGAATATCTTTGATCGTCTGCCTTGTCTGTGTCTGGGCTACGTCGATTGTGTTTTTCTTGACCAGCATTTTCCAGTGCTCCCCAGTTGGCTATTACTGGGAGCAATTCAAGCATCCCGTCAGACCTGGCACATGTTCAAAAAGTATCGTACCCATTGCTGGTATAGTTCTTAGTGTTGTTTTGGCCCTTAGCGATTGGACCTTGGCTCTAGTAGTGCCCATTATGAGCTTATGGAAATCATGGTTGCCGTGGCAAACCAAAGCTGCAATCCATGCTCTGACGAGCCTAGGCGTACTGTAAGTGTTGTTTTACATTTTCAATTTTCTTTACGTCGGAAGCATCACTGGTGTTGAACCGTTAAGAGCTCGGATGTTCGGGCAGCTCTCCCCGCAGACTCGTCTAGCCGATTGGCAACGATGAGATTACTCATGGGGCTATGTTCGAGGACAGGAGGAGCCATATTGGTGTAAATTCAAAGTCCATTACATGACTGACAATACATGGATATGCCAGAGCGGGCGCGGCAATGATCGTACGCATTCCCTATATCAAGATGCTGGATCTTACGGAAGACTTTCTTTACGAGACAGTGTAAGATCTATAGTCAATTGCTGTTATCTCATGATTGTTCACTCACTGGTATATAGAGATGTCGCGAAATGGACGGTCATAGAGGCAACTCTAGGAATTGTGGCCGGGTGTTTGCCAACCATTTGGCCATTATTGACAGCGATGAGATCCAGATGTGTCTCATCGAGAGCTTGACTATGTGAATGATAAACCTTTGCAACATGGTGGTAGAGTCGAAAGAGGGACGAAACAAGACACCATTCAGACCCCGCCCCTCAGAATAACCGCGACACGATTCTTATTCACACAGACTTCTTCCTTTCAGAAAGTTTTGTTAATAATTCCGATAATCATGTGAGACATGACCCAAACAATAGTTTTAGACATGACCAATGGCGTCCATAGAATAGACCGATATAGCAACCTGTCAGCTGTCATGACCGTAATGTAAAAGCTTAGAAGTCCTCAGACTAAAGAAGGGGGTAGGAGGTATGAATACAAGAGACTTTTACTAATAATACCAACAAAACAAACGATTTGTCGTATGTATATGAATTGACATACCGCAGTAGAGTATGGCGGCCAAATGACAAAGCCGACGGCTCCCGGCTATTTGCACTATGAAATTGTCTCATACACTTGATGATCACATGCATCCACCTCCTGATTCAAATGTCTTATATGGCAACTCACCCGTGCACATCCCCATCCAGGCTCCAGATATCATCGTCCGAAGTCTCCCATCTCAAAGTCTCATTAGAACCTCCGTCCTCGTAAGTACTATCATCGTCCGTGACGCTGTGTAAGCTGGTTCCTTTACTACTGTTACTGCTGGATAGCGTACTCCAGTCGTAAGGCAAACCGTCGTCCACATTTTTCGGCGGAGTATACCATTCAATCGTAAACTTTTGAAGTTGTGGCATCTTGGCAAAATAAGAGAGGCGCTGGATGTATTCCATCAATTGCCCGCACTCACAGTCCTGCCTTTCCACCTTTATCGTAAGGTCTCGCACCAGCATTTCGACCGCAACGGCATCTTCCCAATCGCCAAGCATATCATCTAAGAAGCGAGAAAATCCGCTCAAAGAGATTATGAATGAGTTCTCCTCATAAAACACCCTTCGAGCTTCTAGAAGAAGATGCCGTCGAGACTCATCGTTATTGAGGAATCTTTTTAGAAGAAGAAACCTTCCAATACTCTCCTCATCTGACCAAGCAACAGGTTCTTGCACCACGACTGGATCCTCCTTCACCAAGTACTTACAGAGGACAGCGCGGCGATCGTCTGATGGCATCTTGGAAATGTCATCGAGGGGTCTCCCACCTGTCAGTTGAGCGAGATCGTCATTAGCGGTCAGGAGCTGCATCGCTTTGGCCTTGTGGATCACTGAAAGTGGCTGGCAGATGTTAGCAGCTGTGACTTCGACAAGGATCTGACCCGGGGTTGCTTGATAGTCGATGAATGACCAGAAGATCACTCACCTGGGGAAACTTGTGTATGCTCTTTCCTGACTGGGAGAATGATTTCAAATGCGTCCTCGCATTCTTATTTCTTGCACGCGATGATATCGGGAGAGCTGGAGATTGAAGAAACCGGGAGCATTGCTATGGAGAGAGGCAGATATAGGCCAAACGAATGCCTCAAAGAGTTCACGTCCGTTTCAACAATATAGATGATCTGGCAGTTATATGCTACAGCGCTATGGCCGATTTCATCCATGTTAGCACGTGTAGCTGCTCCAGAAGTCGAATTGAGCGGTTCCTTATCTGCACATCTTTCTTGGCTTTTATGATAAAGCCAAGACGAATTATAGGTTTGCCGTCCGACACAAAGACCTCATGCTGAAGCCCACAATATCGTAAAAAAGGCTGACTTACGAGAGTGGCGTGAACAATATTGGAAGAGATATTTATGGCCTACTGCTCGTTCAAGATCAACAGAACCGAGACTGGACATGTGAACAGCCTTCTGGAAGGCTGCCGAACAGTGCCTTCAACCTTTGCTGTTTATGGAAGGTGTTGGCCATCAACGTGGCTGCGCGATACGATACGGGCCACTTGCTTGTGCCGGCAGCGCACAGGACATTCGTACTGACATGCTGTCGATTGAAGTGTCTTATTGAACACCAGAGGGGTAGCAGACCAGGGCTTTCAACATCTCGGTCAGATCTTGCTAGGAAATTATCGTACGAAGCGTAGCGTTTAATCACTCCTGCTGCACAGCTGCCAATAAAGAAAGTTTCAATTCGATCTCTATGATATGTCCCAAGAAGTTCGGGACGATTGAATTATATATTATCTTATGTATGCCACTACCACGTAGTTCTGTCTTGAATGCTGGCTCCAAGGACTGCAAAGAGGCAAGGAAATCATAGATGTTCATAGTAAAGCATATGAAAATATATGGAAGAAACTGCAGGATTGCAAAATAGTCCGTTGTTACGTTACTCCTATGACCAAGTTACAACAGCCAACTCTCATAGGAGTACCGTTAAATCCTGAGAAGCACATGCCTATTCCCTCCGTTTCACTAGTCACTACTAGCTAGCCGCTGCTTATTTCGGTTCAGTTGAATCCCCCTGTAGATATCCTCAATGCTTGGCAAATCAGCGTCGTCGTCTCATTGTCGGGGGACCCGTTTCCACGTCGGGGGGGGAAGTGGAACAGTTCTTGACCTTGAGCGAGCTACCGCACTTCTCTGTACAACTATTAGAACTACGCTTCAATATCCCCGGAATCACATATATTTGAACTTTTCTTCGACCTCATGGACCACCTCCTGCGAGGTCTCGGTCGTGTCAGTAAACTAGCCACCCATGATCCCTCGCTCATAGACTGTTCAGCACGCTTCGTGAATTTGGGTACCCGTCGGGAGAGCCTCCTCTCAGACTGATGCAGCTTCTTCTTCTCTTTGGTGTTGCTACAGTGCCGAACATTGCATTGCGCAAATGGCACGGTAGTAGCGGGGGAGACTTTAGTGATTCTTCGCATGATAAGGTGATGAAGGAGTTTCTGGATGACTTTCATCGGCATCCGTTGGTCTGAAAAGAGATGCTGGAAAATGGAGAAGATGGGAGAGAAGAGAAAATGGGCGGAAAATGATGGCAACTTTCTGTTATTTATAGCGAGAGATACTAGTACACATATTTCTTACTAAATGCCTCTCCTCAAAGTAACCAGGAATCTCTCTCCGCAATCCACGACGTAGCATTGTGAGAGGCAGAGCTATAGAGCCGTGACGTGTTCATAAGAGGCCAAGATCTAAATGTCACACGCCCTTACCTGGTCCTTTCTAGAAGACGCCTATCAAGGCTGGCGGGTAATGAGCCACCATTGACGACAGAAAGCCATATGGAAGAGGTCGAGCACTAAATAATGCCTAGTTCTTTAAGAAATAATACCTATCTATAGTGAAATCTTCCGTAGAGAATTATCATGGCTTTAAACAAGGGTTTATTTACTGGGACGTGAACGCTCTCCTCAAACATATTCTTTGGTCACTGTTAGCATAGAACTCATTTTTGGCTGCTGAGAAGAAGTCCGAGAAGTTAATAAACAACAAATTATCGTCATCATTAGATTTGGAAACGGTAGTTCAGCCGGGGTGGAGTTTGCCCTCGTCAAGACCCTCAAGGTGGTGGTTCCGGAGCTAGCCAGTTTCTGTAACTGACGCTTCACAGCGATTTGGCGGTTTCAAACTCTGTGGTTTAACTTCATGTATTCCTTGTCTCGAGTCAACATCTTGTTTGAAAACCTGTTCGCCATAAATTCATTCACGACCATAACGCATCTTGTCGCATTCGCCTTCCGAACATACTCCATAAATCCGTCAACCTATCATAGCCGTTTCATCATTTAATCACTCCATAGTGGTTTAAATACAAGATATGTAGAATGAGAAGGCCCATGGATGGAGAGGAGTAGATCCGAGGGCCTGTCAATCACGCTTCGACCCTACCTTACCCGCTCCCCGTAGCCCAAGTGCTGCCACAAGCACGCAAACAAGCATTAGGGGGAAAAGAGAGTCCAAAAGGATGCGCGGTAACCTTCCAAGAGAGCCTCGGGGGACTTTGGGTTGATCTTTTGGTTTGTTACCGCTGCGGAGACTACCTGCACAATAGCCAACCCCAGAGCGTTCCCAAACTGCGCGGCCGTGTTGAAGACAGCACCAGCAACGGATTGATTCTTCTCAGGGAAAACCTCAGTAACGATAATGAGTCCGACGGTGAAGAGCACATCGATAGAAAATGGCAGAAGGATTTGTGCGAAGAAGGCACCGACCCAATAGGACCAACTGGGATTGATCACGGCCATAAGAAGCGGCGATCCCGAGGAAAGTAGCGACGAGGCCGCTACAAGCCAGACAGCAGGTATTTTGTGCACGATGAGGCCGGTCATCAGATTGAGGCCTAGTCCGACGACGGTACTGGGAAGGATGCGGATTCCGGCGTCGACAGCCGACAAATATTGGATCTCTTGAAAGCTGTGGGCGTATAGTCAGTAAAACATTCATTCAAAACGTTCTGACCGTTCACCTACTAGAGACTTGTAAGAAGATCAACAGAATTCAGCACTGCAAACGATAAAGCTATAGCAATACATATGGTAGTAAACGCAGAGTTGCTCCAGAAGCAATTAGGTATTAGAGCCGGCATGCTTCTTTTGACTCGGTAATGCATCCAACCAACAAACAGTGGCAGGGTCGCCAAGCTGAAGCATAGGAGTGTAACAGTCCCGGTCTCTTTGATACGATGGACGTCCGTGCTGATAACCCTTGGTCTGGTTAGTACCAATTTGGTTACAATTAGAAATACCTCAACTTACGCTAAGAAATAGGAAATCGAGGCCATGGAAACCGAGGCAAGTAGTGCTCCGATCCAATCGACTCTGTATATCAAATCAACGAATATGTTTCGGAAACCGAGCGGCTCGGATTTTGGCAGTGACCATAGACCGACGGCGGACAGGAGCAGGGTAACGCCTCCATAAAGATACCATCCCGAGCGCCATCCAACAGTATCCACGAGTACGCCACCGACGACAAGGCCAAAGGTGAAGCCTAGCAGCTGACTTAAACCCAGGCAAGCGAACGATATGTTTCGGCTCTGTCCACGGGGCTGAGTGTCAGCTACGAGAGCTACAGAACTGGAGAAATGCATCGCTATGGCAACGCCCTGCAATGCCCTCATAGTAATCAACTGCTGAATGCTCTTGATAAATCCACAGGATAACATAAACACGCCGTTGAGTATGCACCCCGAAAGATTAACGGATCGGGGCCCCAAGACATCAGCGACGGCACCTGAGAGTAGCAGTGCCGAAGCTGTGGCTAGTCCTTGAACTGATGACGGCCAGAAGGCGAGCGACTGCGGTATATTGAGATCTGAGGTCAGCTGGGGAAGTCCAATGACTATGAGACCGCTGGATGCGCTCGTGGCGAAATTGACCCCGCAAAGCTGGAATACTACTGCAGTTCTTCTTATAAGTGTTAGCGGAGTTGCAGCGCCCTTGCTTAAAGCCTGCGATGATTCGCCGTCATCAAGGATGGTTAGATGAACCTCAGCATGGTCTTTGGGCGGGGATCGCGACATCGAACTGCAGGGTAGAGACTCCATGGACGTCGATCTGTCATGCACAGTGTTGATGGGAGGTAAGTGATCACGATCCACACAGAAAAATCTGAAATCGCGGGTGCCTTTGGTCTAAAGGTGTTGCCTCAGTTTCTTACTATCCTGTATCCGGTTCCCAGGTTGGTTGAAGCTCTTCTAGTACATCTTTGTGTCCTGGGAATATCACTTAGAAGTACAACCGAAATTGGATTCAATAGTACCAGCCACTGCCAAATAGTCGTGAAGGTGGCATACGCCTTTCAGATTCTGACAAAAATGGCTGCTGGGAGTTGTAGCTCCTATCCTGTCAGCAGGAAATTCATAATGCAAGTGCTACTGTACGCCGAAGATGCGTACTTCATCTTCATCAGGCCTTCAATCCATAATAGTCATGTTCCTACCCTGCCTCTTATTGGACCTGAGCAAACCTCCCTATTTAGGGTCTTACGATCCATACATCTCCTTCCCATTCATTATATGACTGAAGCAGCTCGAGCTCTGGGTAAAAAGAATATCTTTAGAATAATACATACATGATTGTACCAAGTTAGAGACAGTCGCTTACATGCCTGGCTACGTGTAAAGATAATGTAGAAGCGTTCAAAACTTTGTAGATTGAAAGCCACCTGGAGTAATTCAGAGTAGTAACCACAGTTCTATCGATATGTCGGCAAAGTCATACGCCCTCCCCGACATGTTTGAATCGGCTTTGGTGCTTCATTACATGGTGTACTATATATGAAATTGGTATCAATAGCCTGATCTACATGGCCCAGTCTTGGCTAATTCAAGTGTCGGAACGTATCATAATCGCATAGCACGACCGAAAATCGCATCCCAAACCCATTACTGCTTACAAATGAGGCGAGAATGAAACCAGGCTTAAGTAGCTATACATAGGGCCCCTTGATTAGAACGACTTGGTTCAAGTTTCCCATTTTTGGCAGCAGACCGGAAAGTAAAAGAAAAATGAGAAAAGTATTCACAAGGCTAGGATGAAGCCGGCAACGGCCGTTCCGGGCGCAAGACAGGCGGCCACAACAGTAGCATCCAGCTCGATCCTCGAATAAAAGGCCAACTTGCTGATGCGGCCCCCCCAGCCATTTTACCTAGGCCGACAGAATTTGTTCTGGCCCTGCAGCAACATGTCTTTTGCCTTGTCTAGCACCGCTCGTCTCACGGCTATCTCAACTCTTTGACGGTAATAGCTGGACTGACCAGAATCATTCAACTCGGAGAAGGGTGAAAAATGCATTCCGACGGAAGAAGATTAATTTGCGGCCTTTCAAGAAGAAGCATCAGATGTATACTCAAAGATATGACGCAGACAATCTTGCACCAAGTCAACAAGCAAATATGATGTATACAACAAGATATGGATCAAGCCGCACCACGAACAGAAAAAGCGAAGATGTTATCTCCTCTCAAGTCGTCCCCGTATCAGTTAACGTTCTCACAATGCCGCGACACGTCGATCGTGC
This sequence comes from Populus x sibirica, assembly GCA_019202695.1. Lineage (NCBI taxonomy): Eukaryota > Viridiplantae > Streptophyta > Magnoliopsida > Malpighiales > Salicaceae > Populus > Populus x sibirica. Next base: position 42,977 of record JAGMVL010001549.1, read on the forward strand.
ATGCCAAACTGATCTACGACCAACTTCGGCGCTCTCAACGTACGACCTGGTCTCCGCGAATACTCTAGATGAGTGCACAACTCCAGATGGAAGGCAGCCGCCTCCTCCGCCCCCGCCTTATACGCCTGGACAAGACCTAAAGCAGTGATCGGCGTGAGCGGACGCAGCAGGCGATACTCAGTACATATATTAGGAGAAAACAGGCAAACTTGTTCTACAGCACATCATAAAGCTCAGATCAAATAGAACGATCAGTCGAGATGAAAGATGCAGTTACAGTGATAGAACAGGGCAAAGGATGTGCTTCCAATGATAGTATGGGTGTAATTATTGGCATGCCCTGAATTGTAGTGAACAATGGGCCGCAGCCACTTGAAGGCTTACTAGCCCAAGTAAGCAGTGAAGGTTTAATGAGGATAATGCGTAGTTTTTGTACGCATATTAGCAGACTGTGCATTCCAGAGTCTGCAATGGAAGTTGAGAGTGAGAGTTATCATCCGCGATTTATTGATTTCCTAATTGTCAGTAATGGTGCCTTTCCCTACATATGCTTTAGTAGCGCACAACAATTATCCATCCTCTTAGATAGAGAATCGTGGAGTATCTTCATTACTACCGTGACTTATCACCCTATGGGACTTCATGGCATACGGAAGTTCAATACCCATTGTCTTGTTTGAACCAGGCTCGTGCAGGCACTATAGCGAATACCGTGTACAAAGCTCAAGGACCTGGATAGGAGATCAAACACCAGTTAATGCGCTTAGTAAGCGCCCCTTTCTCTGGCCCTCCATGCTTGTCTTTGTTCGCATGCCGGCGTGGAACGTAATGAAGTCATTATGGCCTGGACAGATTTAGCAGCCATGTCGTATCACACTGACTCATGAAAAAGCCATATAGCGGAAAATGACCAAAAGTCTACCGCCGCAAATGGACTTTCTCACACAGATCTGTGTACATCAGTCCAACCAGGCAGTTCATAATTTGCCTTTACATTTGTATCCTCCCAGTTCACCCCGAGAGTATCACCTTGTCCGTGAGGCCGCATGAAATTCCTGTACTTTTAAGTTTCCTTCGACCCTCACCATCGACGAAAAACCATCTGGCAGCTTGTTTTTTTTTCTTATCTACTCATATTGAGAGAGAAAGGCTTTTCAGGAAATATGGCTGAATTGGTTTTTGAAAATGAGGACTTGACTGCCCTCAAGGGTAATGTTATCGTCGTCACAGGTACGCAAAATACTGCCCGTCTCGGCTCCCGACTCCCATCCCCAGGTGGCCATGCTCATATATGGGTTGGCTATACACGTATTAGTTACGTCGGCCTCAGTTAACATTAAAACTCTTTGAATAGGCGGTTCATCTGGCATAGGATTGGCTACCGTGGAGCTACTTCTGTCAATCGGAGCCTCGGTAGTCAACGGTGATGTCCAGGCTCCAGAAAAGGAGATGGCAGGCGCATATGAGTTCATCAAAACAGATGTAACTAAATGGGAAGAGTTACTCTCGCTGTTTAATAAGGCGAAGGAGACACATGGCCGCATCGATCATGTTTTTGCCAACGCCGGCATTGGTCCACGCGCCGATTACTTGTCTACTCAACTTGACCAAGCTGGCAATCTAATGGAACCATCGAGCCAGAATCTCGACATTAACCTCAAGGGTGTCATCAACACGTCAACTCTCGCGATTCACCATCTGCGACAACAAGCTGAGGGAGGAAGCATTGTTATCACGGGATCCGCGACCGGTCTCCAGCGTTTTCGGGCCGTTGACTACGGTAAGTTGGGGAACGGTGTTCTCAGCGCTCTTTACGCTGGCTAATACCTATTAGCTACTGGAAAACATGGAGTGCTCGGTTTTGGGCGAGGACTTGTCCCGTTGCTTAAAGCCGCTCAACTTCCGATCCGGGTCAACACCTTGGCACCCAGCTGGACGGATAGCAACGTTGTCCCATCCTTGAAGAGCTTGCTAAACAGCATAAACGTCGACGTACAACCTGCCTCTGTAGTAGCTCGTTGTGCCGTTTACCTCATGGCTGATACCACCATGAACGGACAAGTCGTCCATGTGCAGCGTGGTAAGTATGCTGAGGTTGATACGGCTGTTTTGATTCCTGCGTATAGGAAGATCAAAGGCGATGACTACCCGAGCGAGGATGAAGTCTTTGAGCGACTTGCAGCAGCGGCAGCGTAGGGTGTAGGTTATTGTACAGACGAAATGAGAATGAGTACGCAGCAGCAGAGAGAATTCTGTACAACTATAGAGCATGGCAAGATACGACAAGAGAAAACTCGCGAAACCACTTGATCTTCTTTGTCCAAGGTGCAACATGTGATATAGAGCGTTGAGCAGGACAACCATACCGCACTACGTCAGAAAACGTCTATTAGCTTATCGAAGATTCACAATCACCCCTCATGGGCCAGCCTTCACAGAGAATCTGCATTCTCTAACACAATGTTACCGAATAGAGTAATAATTAGCTGTAGTCCTCCATCCATATCCGTGCCCCGGACTGGTTGCAGACGTGACACCACTTTTCGAATCCTCTTTGTAGTCCCAGGTGACCGTTTCAGTCCGATTTCTCCAATTCCTCGGAGATTGGACCCCCTTTCTCCGGCTTGAAGACGATATACGGGTTAGGTTCCGCCTCAGCTAGGTATTACTAGGACATCACCACTTCTCGGTTCAGCTCGGTATGCGCCTAAAAGACATGCCTCAATAAAGTCTATTTTCGTCGAAATATCCTGTAAACGTGTCTCTCCTATACATGAGAGACACCAATAATGGCCATATATGGAGTACTAGGTTTCTAACTACCAAAAGTACCGACAGCCTTTGTCGCCAAGTACCACCAGCTAAAAAAAGACGAGTCCTTTTCATCCCTACTTCAGTATATCTTTTAGTGTGGAGTAAAAGAAACATTTCCTCTGCTTTTTCTATGGGATCTGTTTAATATAATCTGTTTCTGCATCCATCCATCATCGGAGTCATAAGAGGTAAGTTAAATCACATCAGTTTCTAGCTTCTACATCCGCTCATTCCATCCTAAGATCAAACAGGTATTCAACAAACATATTGCTTGCACTATGCTGGCTCATTACTTGAAAATGGCCGTCTTGGCCATTGCGATCCAGTCTATGCTTAGCGTCGCAGAACCTAACGCCTTACAACTGTATCAGAGGGAACCTTCTCAGAGCGACGTAAAATATGCCAACATGGTCTACTTTGTCAACTGGTATGGCAGCCCCAATTTCCATGCAATTGAAGCCTTGGCAAGCCTGCCGCAAGCCATGGCCGGATCAGATTGAACGAGACGAGATACTGATCGTAAGCGTATCTTAGGGGGATATATGAGCGAGATTTCCAACCACAGGATCTCCCCGCCTCCAGCATAACACATGTGCTATACGCTTTTATGAATGTGCAGGAGGACGGCACTGTGTACTATTCGCTCGGAAGAAAATGGCAATATCGGAGGCTTCGATCCTAACCCTTCTTAGACTCACGGGCGATACATGCGCAGATTTGGAAAAACATTACGAAGGGGATTGTAAGTTTTTCACACCTACAGCAAACTTGACTTCTACCGTCACCCACCATCTCTGGCGCTTGCGGTTTACCAATGCATCTTGCATGGCAAACGCAGAACCATCAATCCTCCTAGCTATTCCAGCCCGTTTCCCAGTATAACTTGCCAAAGCTCAAACTTGGATCAACTCGTTTGCTAACTTGCAGAGGGACCTATCCCCTCTCTCTAGCTTGGCTCGAAAGCGAGTAAAGATAATGCGTTTGGATGCGTTAAGCAGCTCTTTCTCCTGAAAAAGGCGCACCGCAACTCCAACAGTCCTCATATCCATCGGCGGCTGGACTTGGTCTACAAATTTCGCCACTACTGCAGCTAGTGCCGCCAGTCGATCTACCTTTGCCAAGTCGGCAGTCACTCTTCTGAAAGACTGGGGCTTTGATGGTATCAAATATCGACTGGGAGTACCAACTAGTGATGAAATTAAAGCCCTTGTATGGTACTCCTGCACTCAGGCAGTTCGGAACAGAGCTCGATGCCTACGCTTCTAAGCACGCACCAGGATATCACTTTCAGATACCATCGCCGCTCAGCAGGCTCGAGTCATTATAGCAAGCCGCCTCGCGGATCATAGCGGTCGTATAGTCGATTACATCCAATCTTATGGCTTACGACTATGCCGGATCCTGGAGCTCTGTAGCTGGTCACAGCGCTAATCTCTATACAAACGAAAGACCATTCCCCAGTCTACTCCATTAATACTGATGATGCCGTCAAAGCCTACCTTGATGCCGGGGTACCTTCTCACAAACTCATCCTCGGCATGCCTGCGTATGGAAGATCCTTCATCGGTGCATCTGGCATGGGGGAACCGCACTCAGGCGTAGTCTTCCCAACAAGGCATTAGGTAGCTGGGAGGCTGGTGTCTGGGACTACAAAGCTTATCCAAACAAGGTCTCGAAATAATGTACGATGAGAAGGCGCAAGCATACTACGGCAAGTATCAATCTGGCGGAGGTATCTGCTCGTACGATACTTCCAGAAACTATCCAAGAAAAAGGTGTGTCCTACTTGAAGCAGCGAGGCCTGGGAGAGGCTATGTTTTGGGGGAAGCATCAGGAGATGGGAGAGGACAAGAATCGCTGGTGGGAACAGGCTTCAGATCTTTGGGAAATCTCGATCAAAAGAAAACTTGCTTGTTTATCCTGATTCAAGATACAGAAACATTGTTTCCGGCATGGAAGCAGGGTATGATCCTAGGGGGCAGTTGAGAGGCGGAATATATGGGGCTTAATGTGCAAAAGCTGCGACTTGATATCGAGAGTAATCTACATTGAGTGGGCTTCGAATGATGGAGACCGGTGCGTTCGTCCCAATCCTGATCATCTTACGTGGTACCTAGGGCTTGAAAGAGATTCACAACATTCAAGCTACCATGTTGGCTGAGCTGCAAATGGGGACAAGCTAAGAGTTGTTGGCGGAATTTGGCTTTGTCGTCGGCAAATGTACCTCTTCTCCAATGATTGACTCTTACATTAGGTACGAGACATTATCACTTTTGACAACGATCCCATCTAATTACCATGGTTTTGGTAATTGGTAGAAAAATGAATGGCAGCTGCAGTACGACACATAGAATTAGCACACGTTCACCGATCTAGATGTTCGTGGATGGGGTAAGAAATAAACCTAAAGTCCGTCCAAGTGAATTTCATATGCAACCTTCAGTTTAGGGTACATACTCAATTGATAAGCAGAATATAGCCTCGAGTTGATGTGAAATTGGTAGGATAATTGTAGTGTATGAACTGAAGCAGAAGAATCTCATTTGATCAAGTTTTGGAAAAAATAATTGAAGGTATTTCATCCTACGAGCCGATCGCAGTTTCGAGGACGATAATTCAAAGTATATGGTAAAAGCTTTAAATAATTAGATAATTACATGAGTTTTTCTTTAATACTATCGAGAAAACTACAAAAGGGGCTGATTTCAGCACCAGACGAAATGTTGGGGCATACCAGCCATTTTTTATTCAACCTGCAACCGGGAACCTTGAGATGGTTGTACGTCCAAATAAGTCAGCTTCCCAAGTCGACATAGAATGTCATTTGGTGCAGCGCTGCGTTTGGCAGAACTATTGGGTAGCCATACTTGCTCTAAACCAGCAGCTCGTCTACGCGAGCCAGCAATTCTCACACATTAACTTAATTTCTGGAGCCTGCTCCAACGCCAAATGAACCAGTCCCCTTCGCGACGAACAATCCGGTAGAATGACTCGTTTATAATAGCCAATACGCGTGCCTACAAAGATCGCACACGTATATAGCAGTGCTCCTATGATTTGTGCTGTACCACCATCTCTAGCCACGCTAGGATCTGCTCCATTGACCTTGTGCAGAGCGATTCCCATAGTACCCAGTGAGTCGCGTCCACCTCTCTGCGAGTCAGGTTTTCAAAGTATTGATCCATGCCTTCGGACATGCTCGACGGTAAAACTTCGTCCCGGGTGACAGCTAGGAACAATGCCGGCATTGAGAATTTGAGGGGCTTCAGTAAGAGCCGTAACTCGTCGAGGGTAGTTGTGTGCCCGTGTGCGATACCAGCGGGTGGTCCCTCAAGTTTAGCCTGTCCTTGTAGAGAATATCTAGAGACGTAATAATCCATCTCGACGTTCGACAGCAGTTGGGATTGGTTCAATTTGGGTAGATTGTGAAACAGGGATGCCTTCTGCTGCATGGAAGCCAACTTCATTTTCTGGACCCTTCGCCAAACATTGCATTAAAGAGGCGATTGCCGGATCTTTGTTTCATCCCGTTATCTCTTTATCAATTCCCGAGCCTTGGAACTGCAGCTGATACCTCAAGCTCTTCTTACCCTCGCGTTGCGTGACGTCATCGAGCGAACGATAGATGCGCGAGGGCGGGATGAACTAGTGCCGACGCTAAAAATACCCTGAGACCAGGTCAGGAAACCACAGAGCCGTGCGCCGGAAACCACCGCGCCGCCCCAGTCGTGTCCGCCGAGGATGATTTTTTTATCTTTGGCGACAAGATTTGCCAGTCTCTGATGTCCTCGGCGATGCTCCTGAAGGCGTACGAGCTTGGCTGACTAGGGGCGCTGGTAAGGCCGAAACCGAGCATGTCTGGCGCGATAATCTGATATCCATGGGATTGCAGACGAATGCAATTGCACCGCCAGCCGAATGCCGTCAGGAAATCCATGCAGAAGGATAATTGTCGCGAGGGTTCGTTATCCGGATCGGCTTTTTCATGTAATGGTGAGTTTTGTGGCGGATTGTTGTCGTGTGCCATGTCACTCGAAAATCCTCGATCCCCAAGCTTGTCGACCATATTTTCAAGTCGGGTATTTGAAATGGCTGAATGAATCCGTAGAAAATGGGCTACAAGGACCAGCTATAACGTTGGCATTGAATATGCTCGGGTTGTAAGCCGATGCTCTAGAAACAGCCTTGCGTTAATGCTGTCCACTAGCAAAACCCCCTCAATTTCATCTCTTATAAGGTTTAGATCTAATCATATGAAGAAGGAATACGAGGCACGTCACGTAAGCGAAGAGGTGAAATCGACGGAGAGATGTATTCGGCCGTATCAGGCTGGAAGGTCATCAGAGGTCGCATTCGGACTATATTGTCATCATCAAAAAGTCGGAGAATACACTTGCAAGTTACAGTATGTCATATGCTATTAATTTCACAGTAAAGAACTTATCTTGCCCGACTCAACGGCCATTTCTGTCTTGTGTTCCCTTGATAGTCTTTCCATACCTCGCCTAACGACTTGGTTTGGCCGACAGAGAACTACAGAAGTCACTAGTAACATACATTCATTTTCTTGTTTTGTCCTCCCCGCTCTTTAAACCCTGCTGAGCCACACGTTGTTGAAACTGGATTCAAATTACCCAAAGTCCATATTCAGCGCACGCATTGTGTCAACAGACGTGGAACTAGTTCCCTCAACGATACTGTACAGACAGGCAGACAGGCAGACATATGCGGGCAACGACTGAGATAGAATTTATATGGTAATGGTGCTAACGATAGTAGGTCTTACGAGGTAGTCGGTCACCATGTTTGTTGCTATGCAGAAGGAAAGGAGAAGACGCAGATAGTCAGGCTGCTGAGTACGGCCTTCCCCGGCAGAAATCCGCCAGATGGCTAATCTTGAAACTTAAAAGTCATGGAACTCATTTGGATTCGACTCGCCTCGGAACAAGCTCAAAGACTAAAAATCTTCTGGTGCGAGCGATTTCCTGGT
>JAGMVL010001136.1:0-36545 GCA_019202695.1 Populus x sibirica
TTGAAAGTTTTCAAATTATAAAATTTAAAATAAAATTAAAAAGAATAATTATGATTTCTGTTTTGAATACTTCAAGCGGTTCAAAGTTTTAAAATATAAAATTGAAAGATATTTTAAGCGTTTTAAAATTATAAAATTTAAAATAAAGTTAAAAAAAAGTAATTATGATTTTTGTTTTGGATCATTCAAGGATAGTTGAGATGTTTTAAAATTATAAAATTTAAAAGAAATTTTATAAAATTAATTATGATTTCACTTTTTGATACTTCAAGCATAGTTGAAAGTTTTAAAACTATAAAATTTAAAATAAATTTTAAAAAAGTAATTATGATTTATTTTTTGAATTATTCAAGGATAGTTGAAATGTTTTAAAATTATAAAATTTGAAAGAAATTTTTAAAAGTTATTAGGATTTCTGTTTTGGATTCTTGAAGGATAGTTTAAATGTTTTGAAATTATAAAATTTAAAAGAAATTTAAAAAAATTAATTACGTTTTGTTTATGAAACTTAAAGCATAGTTGAAAGTTTTCAAATTATAAAATTTAAAATAAAATTAAAAAGAATAATTATGATTTCTGTTTTGAATACTTCAAGCGGTTCAAAGTTTTAAAATATAAAATTGAAAGATATTTTAAACGTTTTAAAATTATAAAATTTAAAATAAAGTTAAAAAAAAAAAAGTAATTATGATTTTTGTTTTGGATCATTCAAGGATAGTTGAGATGTTTTAAAATTATAAAATTTAAAAGAAATTTTATAAAATTAATTATGATTTCACTTTTTGATACTTCAAGCATAGTTGAAAGTTTTAAAACTATAAAATTTAAAATAAATTTTAAAAAAGTAATTATGATTTTGTTTTGAATTATTCAAGGATAGTTGAAATGTTTTAAAATTATAAAATTTGAAAGAAATTTTTAAAAAGTTATTAGGATTTTGTTTTGGATTCTTGAAGGATAGTTTAAATGTTTTGAAATTATAAAATTTAAAAGAAATTTAAAAAAATTAATTACGATTTACTTTTATGAAACTTAAAGCATAGTTGAAAGTTTTCAAATTATAAAATTTAAAATAAAGTTAAAAAGATGAATTATGATTTCTGTTTTGTATACTTCAAGCAGTTCAAAGTTTTAAAATATAAAATATAAAATAAATTTTAAAAAAGTAATTATGATTTCTATTTTGAATTATTCAAGGATAGTTGAAATGTTTTAAAATTATAAAATTTGAAAGAAAATTTTAAAAAGTTATTAGGATTTGAAATTTTTGGATTCTTGAAGGATAGTTTAAATTTTTTGAAATTATAAAATTTAAAAGAAATTTAAAAAATTAATTACGATTTCGTTTTATGATACTTCAAGGATTGTTGAAAGTTTTCATATTATAAAATTTAAAATAAAATTAAAAAGATTAATTATGATTTGTTTTGAATACTTCAAGCGGTTCTAAGTTTTAAAATATAAAATTTTAAATAAAATTTAAAAAAGTAATTATGATTTATGTTTTGAATTATTCAAGGATAGTTGAAATGTTTTAAAATTATAAATTTAAAAGAAATTTTAAAAAAGTTATTAGGATTTCGTTCTCGATTCTTGAAGGATAGTTGAAATGTTTTCAAATTATAAAATTTAAAAGAACTTTAAAAAAAAGTAATTAGGATTTTTGTTTTGAATTCTTAAAGGATAGTTTAAATGATTTGAAATTATAAAATTTAAAATAAATTTAAAAAGATTGATTATGATTTTTGTTTTGAGTACTTAACGTTTTAAAATTATAAAATTTAAAATAAAGTTAAAAAAAGTAATTATAATTTCTTTTTGGATTATTCAAGGATAATTGAAATGTTTTAAAATTATAAAATTTCAAATAAATTTAAAAAGATTAATTAGGATTTTTGTTTTAGATACTTCAAGCGAGTTCTAAGTTTTAAAATTATAAATTTCAAAGAAATTTTAAAAAAGTTATTAGAATTTGCATTTCGATTCTTGAAGGATAGTTTAAAAGTTTTGAAATTATAAAATTTAAAAGAAATTTGAAAAAAGTAATTAGGATTTGTTTTGGATTCTTGAAGGATAGTTTAAATGTTTTGAAATTATAAAATTTAAAAGAAATTATGATTTATGTTTATGATACTTTAAGCATAGTTGAAAGTTTTCAAATTATAAAATTTAAAATAAAATTAAAAAGATTAATTATGATTTATGTTTTAAGTACTTCAAGCAGTTCAAAGTTTTAAAATATAAAATTTACAAGAAACTTTAATAAAGTAATTAGGATTTCTGTTTTGAATTATTCAAGGATAGTTGAAATGTTTTAAAATTATAAAATTTAAAAGAAATTTTAAAAAAGTTGTTAGGATTTCTGTTTTGGATTCTTGAAGGATAGTTTAAATGTTTGAAATTTAAAAGAAATTTAAAAAAATTAATTACGATTTCTGTTTATGAAACTTAAAGCATAGTTAAAAGTTTTTAAATTATAAAATTTAAAAAGAAATTTAAAAAAATTAATTACGATTTACATTGTTTATGAAACTTAAAGTATAGTTGAAAGTTTTCAAATTATAAAATTTAAAGGAAATTTCAAAAAACTAAATATGATTTTTTTCTTTTTGATACTTCAAATGTAGTTGAAAGTTTTCAAATTATAAAATTTAAAAGAAATTTGAAAAAAAGTAATTATGATTTACGTTTTGAATTCTTCAAGAAAAGGTTAAATGTTTTGAAACATGGAGATTAGTTTCACATTTTTATGAAGGGTTAACTCCTAGAGATAGGCAAATGGTTGAATTGATGTGCAATGGAACTTTTGAGGATAAAGACCCTAATGAAGCAATGGAGTACTTAGATTTGCTAGCTGAAAATGCACAAAATTAGGACACCACGGGTACTTATGAGGCACCAAGTAAAACCCAACCTCATACATCTAGTGGGGGTATGTACAACCTTAGGGAAGATCATGACCTCCAAGCCAAGTTTGCATCTTTAGCTAAAAAAGTCGAGCGCTAGAATTGAAAAAGAGTGGTCAATTAAAATCTGTTCAAGACATTGCATGTCAAATCTGTGAAACCAACGAACATTCAACCAATGGCATCCAACCTTGCCTTCTTTTAAAGAATGTCTCCATGAACAAGCCCATGCATTAAACGGTTTTCAAAGGCCCAACCATAACCCATATTCGCAAACATATAACCCTGGTTGGAGAAATCATCCAAATTTCGGTTGGAAGAGTGAGAACAATAATGCTCAAACTTCACGACCCACCGTTTCAAGCACAACATAATTTCCAAAATTCTCATGGATATGCACCTCCTTATGCTCCACCTCCTAGAAGAAATCTTGAGGAAACATTGCATGCATTTATGGAAAAGCAAGAGGCAATTAACACTCAACTTGCTCAAAGCATGACAAATTTTAAAGATACTCTTGCAAAATTGACATCGCTCTCGGTTTCCAAGAGAAAGGTAAGTTTCCATCTCAATCACAACAAAATCCAAAGGGGCAATACAATGTGAATGCAAGTAGTTACGGAAGCCAACACATGGATCATGTAAAATCGGTCATCACTCTTCGCGGTGGTAAGGTTATTGAAAAACCAGTCTTGAACCTTGTGAGAATGACGATGAGTCAATCTCCGAGGGTAAGGAAGGGTTGAATCCGATCATTGCAAAGAAAAGGCGATTCTCGTCCGACACTTCCATTTCCTCATGCCATGGCTAAACAAAGGAAAGTCAATCACAACTCCGAAATCTTTGAAACTTTCAAATAGGTAAGGATCAATATACCTTTCTTTGGATGCTATTAAACGGGTTCCTTCTTATGCTAAATTTTTGAAAGATCTGTGCCTTGTGAAGAGAAAAGCTGAATGTGAAAAAGAAAGCCTTTTTAGCCGAACAAGTAAGTGTTATTCTTCAAAACAATAATGCTTTGAAATATAAAGACCCTGGTTGTCCTACAATTTCATGCTTTATTGGAGAACATAAAATTGAAAGAGCTTTACTTGATCTTGGAGCTAGTGTGAATTTACTTCCATATTCGGTTTTCCAAAGTCTCAATCTAGGTGAGTTAAAACCAACTTACGTAACTCTTTTACTTGCCGATAGATCCGTAAAAGTGCCTAGAGGAATAGTTGAAGATGTGTTAGTACAAGTCGATAAGTTCATTTATCCTGTGGATTTTATTGTCTTGGACACACAACCTATTGAAGCATGTAATTCATTTCTGTTATTTTAGGACGTCCGTTTCTTGCAACGTCTAATGCATTGATTAATTGTAGGAATGGATTGATGAAGCTATCATTTGGGAACATGACATTGGAGATGAATATTTTCAACATTTGCAAGCAACCTGGAGATGATAATGATTTACAAGAAGTAGATTCTATTGAAGAATTAGTTTATGATCAACTTGAATCTACTTTGAGTAAAATTGAATTGGATGAATCCGAAGATTTGCAAATGATTTATTCTCGGGAAGAAATCACGGATGAAAAAGACACGAAAATGTTGATGCGGATCTTTTGTCAAAAGTGACAACAGATTCGATATCCAGACATCACACCAATCGACGATTACTTTCTCGATGAATCCTTACTTTCTCTTAGTTCAATGCCTTGGTTTGCTAAAAATATCAATTTCCTTGCTACAGGAGATTTGCCAAATCATTGGAGTACCGAAGACAAAGGTAAGTTTTTGAACGAAGTGAAGAAAGTTTATTGGGATGACCCTTACTTATTCGAATATTGTCTCGATCAAATATTTCAAAGATGCATTACGGACAATGAGGTAAGTAGTGTCAATAAATTTTGTCATTCTGAAGCATGTGGGAGTCATTTCTCGTCAAAAAAGACCATTGTAAAAATCTTTCAAAATGGATTTTATTGGCCCACCATGTTCAAGGACACGCATGCATTCGCAAAGCTTGTGAAAATTGTCAAAAGTCAGGATTTATTTCAAAACATAAGGAATCTTTAGATAATCTTCTATTGACTTTGGAGACATATCCTGGTGGAGATGTGCATTGTGCATTTCAAGACTTATGACCCCATTTCCATAAAGAACGTGATCGACTTAGTCTTGGGAATCGGCATGTAAAAGACCTGTTTGCCGGTTTTAAGAAAATTGGATGGGAAGCCTATCCCGACCCATAGAGGGCGTTTAAGCCGTTCTTGGACGTAAAACCAAGGGAAGATGTGAGCCACAATCACAACTACGATTTGAGTCCGAGTCTGTAAAAATTTATGTCTTTCGGTTTATTAATAGCATAATATTTTTTTGTTTTGTTATCTCTTATATTTGTTCAAGTGTGTTTCGGGATTGTCGGTGTTCATTGTTTCGGGTGATGTCTTCTATACTCTATCTTTCTATCTTATGACATTGAGGACAATGTCTCGTTTTGGTTGGGGGGAGAGGGTAGTAGTTGACATAAAAAAAAAAAAAAAAAAAAAAAAAAACTAACCAACTAAGCTGCTTTTGTTTTTAAAACCATTTGGCAAAGCTGTTATTACTAGGATGGCGAGTAAAGAGGAATTTTAGTGACTCTTGAGACGCATCTTAGTAAACATTTTCCAATGGTTATTTGCAATATTCATAACAAGGCCTATTAGAATACTTCTTGAAATATTCGGGTTTACAAACTCTCACATTGTTATCACTTGGTTACGCTCATATACTCATTTAACAAGTATTCTTAAACCTTCATTTTCACACACACACTTTAACATATGATTGTGGGTTGCACATTGGATTATTACATTATTTATGTTCTTTTGTTAAAGGTAACAACTAAGGGATAGGGATAGTCTATAATTTCCAAAATAAAAAACAAAAAAAAACAACAAAAAAAAGAAAAAAAAGAAAAAAAAATGAAAATGATGATAATAAAAACGTAGATAAGTTTGGTTTCGTAGCCTCCCTAACCTAAGCAATTAAGCCCGAAGGGGTGTTTTAACACCTAATACCCTAAAGTCAAGCCGACTTGGGAGCTATTGGCCCAAAGCTTGTTACATGGGTTAAGGAGAAAAGCTTAAGGGAATCAAACATTGCACTATCTACGTATCGAGTATCTGCAACCTAGAGTTACTAAGCTCGTAGGGGTGTCTCAACACCTAATGCCCTAAGATCAAGCTGGTGCAGGAGTCATTAGCCGAAAGCTCGTTACATGGGTTAAAGATGCATTGTGTTTTAAGTTATATGTATATATATTAAAAAAAAAAGAGTAAAATAAAATAAAATAAAATAATCCCAACCCAAGGAAGTTAACCTTAAATATTATAACAAAATATTGTTTTCTTCCAATAAAAGCCCCATCATCTATGTTTCATACATTGAGCATATAACAAGGAAGGTTTATTAATATTTTGTTTAAGAGGTATTGAGCAGATATATAAAATTTAATGAGAGTTTGTTTATCTGGATAGATTAATGGAAGTTGAATGATGAATGCCTTGCTTTGTGAAAGTTGCAAATTGTTTTTCTATTTTAACGCTTTGATTACTAGGGACTAGTAATAAGCTGGTTGGGGGGGTGTGATTAGTACTTAAAAGTGCATTTTTATCAAGGTTTTATATCATCATTTTGCACTTGAAGTATCAATAACTCTGATTAGTGCTTAAAAGTGCATTTTTATCAAGGTTTTATATCATCATTTTGCACTTGAAGTATCAATAACTCCTTAACTAAAGCATGTTTTATAATAACATATCTAATTATATAAGATACCTTTAATTTATGGTAAATGTTCATCTTAAATGCAGGCCTATCACATAAATGAAAGAATTGATTGATGAGTTGAAGTGCTGAAATTGAAAGGACAAAGAGATGGCCAAACTTAGAAAAGAGATGTTGGTGCGGTCCAAACTGGAACACTGTTTGGTAATCGGGTCATATCTGGAGCTGTAGATCTCGGATTTAGGTCCATTTTATATGGATGGAAAGATAAGACATATGCCTACAACTTTCATGAGGAGCCCAAGATTTAACTAGGCTGTTTTCAAGTCCAAATTATAGCAACAACGAAGAAGTCCGAATCTGTCCTGCAGCCCAGACACTGTTCAGTGTTCAGCCCATATCTTGAGTTCTAGAAGTCCAAATGATCTCAAAAGTTTACCCTGGAAAGATGAGACAATTGCCTAGAACTTTCATGATTGAAGTTTGTTCAAATTATGACGTCATCAATGACGTTTTTAGCAGACAAGAAGATAAGAATTGTCATCAAGTCAAGATGTGGCCACCCATTCATCAATTAGTCAACAAATCAATAGTTCCGAATTTTGGCCTATAAAAGGAGGCATTTGCCATGTATTTAGGCATCTTGGTTTTCAGATCAAGATCATGCTCTTGCTCTCTCTTTATATTTTGTAATGCTTAAGTTTTGCTTATATTAATTTCTTGCTTATGCTTTTCATTTCCTTTCCTTGTGTATTTATGTTTCTTTCTTTCATTATGTCTAGCTAAGTTAATTATGTCAAGGTGAAAAGGTTACACTAATGGTGTAAGGATAAGTATAATATAAACTTAACATGGACCTTAATGTTGGATACTAACATGCTTTATATTTGTTATCTTGTTCACTTTTAATACTTTGCTTGTTAAATGGTTAATCTAGATTTATGTTGTATAACACTTGGTACAACAAATACTTGGCACTTTCATAGCCCATCTTGTATGGTATAACCGACACTGAGCTATGAAAGGAACTTGATTTGTTGTTAACATAAGTTATAATCATGAATGCCGACAACATTTACAAGTATTAGCATTATTCGAATAAGATAACTAATGTAATCATGTTAACAATTTATAATTTGATTGGAACCTCCTTTGTGTGTGTTTTCCAATTGAATAAAAAGAGTTTATACTATACTTGTTTGAAATACCATTAGTGGATCCTCTAACCTTGACATTTGTTGTTATCATAGTTTAATCCTTACGTTAATCTTCCATCTCAAAGTTCTCATCAACTTCTTCCTCTTCTTCTTCACTATTATTATTATTGTGTATTATTGTTATCTATAATTTATACAATTAACCTCCCCGTGGTTCGACCCGGTCTTACCGGGTTATTTATTACTTCGACACTCCTACACTTGGGAGAAGACATCAATCTTTTGGTCGTGTCAAGTTTTTGGCGCCGTTGCCTTGGGAAGGTAAATTCTTGTACAAATTATAGTATTTATTTTATTTTCTCTTTTACTTTTATTGTATTTAACTTTGTTTCTTTTGTGTTGTTTCTTTTTCTTTTGTTTTCTTCTTCTTTTTATTCTCTTTTTACACGTGCATGAGAGTGTGGTCACGTACATTAAGTGGTAGACTTTGTAGGGTATCCTCATCATTTTCGGAAAATATGGGTGAAGAAGATAACCAATCGCTTCATAATGAGAATAATGAGAATATTCGGGTTAGAACTCTTAGAGACCACATGAATCCCACAAGAACAAGTGCACCCTCATGCATAGTTTTTCCACCGAGATGCATCTCATTTTAATTTTAAGACAGGCATTATTCAACTTTTACCATCTTTTCATGGCTTAGATTTAGAAAATCCATACTTGCATTTAAGGGAATTTGAGGAGGTTTGCAACACCTATAATGACTCCAATTGTAGCATGAACACCATTAGGTTAAAGCTTTTTCCTTTTTCATTAAAAGATAAAGCTAAAACATGGCTACAAAATTTGAGACCTGGATCCATTCGTGCTTGGGATGATATGCAACAACAATTTTTAAAGAAGTTTTTTCCATCTCATAGAACGAACTCTTTCAAAAGACAAATCATTACTTTCTCTCAAAAACCAGGAGAAACATTTTATCAATGTTGGGATAGGTATCGGGACTTGCTTAATACTTGCCCCCATCATGGTTTTGAAACATGGAGATTAGTTTCACATTTTTATGAAGGGTTAACTCCTAGAGATAGGCAAATGGTTGAATTGATGTGCAATGGAACTTTTGAGGATAAAGACCCTAATGAAGCAATGGAGTACTTAGATTTGCTAGCTGAAAATGCACAAAATTGGGACACCACAGGTACTTATGAGGACCAAGTAAAACCCAACCTCATACATCTAGTGGGGGTATGTACAACCTTAGGGAAGATCATGACCTCCAAGCCAAGTTTGCATCTTTAGCTAAAAAAAGTCGAGCGCTAGAATTGAAAAAGAGTGGTCAATTAAAATCTGTTCAAGACATTGCATGTCAAATGTGAAACCAACGAACATTCAACCAATGACTGTCCAACCTTGCCTTCTTTTAAAGAATGTCTCCATGAACAAGCCCATGCATTAAACGGTTTTCAAAGGCCCAACCATAACCCATATTCGCAAACATACAACCCTGGTTGGAGAAATCACCCAAATTTCAATTGGAAGAGTGATAATAATAATGCACAAACTTCACGACCACCGTTTCAAGCACACCATAATTTCCAAAATTCTCATGGATATGCACCTCCTTATGCTCCACCTCTAGAAGAAATCTTGAGGAAACATTGCATGCATTTATGGAAAAGCAAGAGGCAATTAACACTCAACTTGCTCAAAGCATGACAGATTTTAAAGATACTCTTGCAAAATTGACATACGCTCTCGGTTTCCAAGAGAAAGGTAAGTTTCCATCTCAACCACAACAAAATCCAAAGGGGCAATACAATGCGAATGCAAGTAGTTCGGGAAGCCAACACATGGATCATGTAAAATCGGTCATCACTCTTCGTAGTGGTAAGGTTATTGAAAACCCCATTCTTGAACCTTGTGAGAATGATGATGAGTCAATCTCGAGGGTAAGGAAGGGGTTGAATCGATCATTGCAAAGAAAAGGCCGATTCCCCTTGAGCACTTCCATTTCCTCATGCCATGGCTAAACAAAGGAAAGTCAATCACAACTACGAAATCTTTGAAACTTTCAAACGGTAAGGATCAATATACCTTTTTTGGATGCTATCAAACGGGTTCCTTCTTATGCTAAATTTTTGAAAGATCGTGCCTTTGTGAAGAGAAAGCTGAATGTGAAAAAGAAAGCCTTTTTAGCCGAACAAGTAAGTGCTATTCTTCAAAACAATAATGCTTTGAAATATAAAGACCCTGGTTGTCCTACAATTTCTTGCTTTATTGGAGAGCATAAAATTGAAAAAGCCTTACTTGATCTTGGAGCTAGTGTGAATTTACTTCCATATTCGGGTTTTCAAAGTCTCAATCTAGGTGAGTTAAAACCAACTTACGTAACTCTTTTACTTGCCGATAGATTCGTAAAAGTGCCTAGAGGAATAGTTGAAGATGTGTTAGTACAAGTTGATAAATTCATTTATCCTTGTAGATTTTATTGTCTTGGACACACAACTTGTTGAAGCATGTAATTCATTTCTGTTATTTTAGGACGTCCGTTTCTTGCAACTTCTAATGCGTTGATTAATTGTAGGAACGGATTGATGAAGCTATCTTTTGGAAACATGACATTGGAGATGAATATTTTCAACATTTGCAAGCAACCTGGAGATGATAATGATTTACAAGAAGTAGATTCTATTGAAGAATTAGTTTATGATCAACTTGAATCTACTTTGAGTAAAATTGAATTGGATGAATCGAAGATCTGCAAATGATTTATTCTCGGGAAGAAATCACGGATGAAAAAGACACCGAAAATGTTGATACGAGATCTTTTGTCAAAAGTGACAACAGATTGACATCCGACATCACACCAATCGATGATTACTTTCACGATGAATCCTTACTTTCTCTTAGTTCAATGCCTTGGTTTGCTAAAAATATCAATTTTCTTGCCTCGGGAGATTTGCCAACTCACTGGAGTATCGAAGACAAAGGTAAGTTTTTGAGCGAAGTGAAGAAATTTTATTGGGATGACCCTTACTTATTCGAATATTGTCCGATCAAATATTTCGAAGATGCATTCACGACAATGAGGTAAGTAGTGTCATTAAATTTTGTCATTCGAGGCATGTGGGGGCCATTTCTCATTAAGAAAGACAAGCGCAAAAATCTTACAAAATGGATTTTATTGGCCCACCATGTTCAAGGACACACATGCATTACGTGCAAAACTTGTGAAAATTGTCAAAAAGTTGATGCGGTCAAAAAGTTTTGCTTTATAATTCTCGACTCCATTTATTTCTGGAAAGCTAAGATCAAGATGGAGCGGTCCATTTATTGAGAAACATGTGTATCCTTATGAGGCCTTTGATATTGAGAATCCAAAGAATGACAATGTTTCTAAGGGAAATGGACATCGTTTGAAAACTTACTTTGATAATTTTCCTAGTGAAAATGAATCCATTGGTTTGAATGATCCTATAGATAAAGGTTGATTATTTTGTTTTTCTCACATTGTTTTGTGTTTCTTTTTGGTGTGAATTTTGTTTTGTTAGTCTCTCTCACCTCGGTCAAATGGCGGATAACGGTACTCCGTGACTTGATCGGTTCTTTCGAGTTTCCCATAATAAGCGATATCTGTATATTTGTGCAATACTTTGCTTTTTCTCCCTTCTTTGACTCTCTTCTCCAATTCTCATTTGAAAATGGACACCACTCTTGAAAAATTGAAAAAGTACTTTCCGCTTCTGCCTCGGAATGCGATTACAAAAATTTACCGTGCTAGGTGTGCAAGATTGAAGTTGTTAATGAATCATGGCATTCACGAAGATATATTTGGTGGTGATTGAAGCAAAGGTTCGATTATCGGGTGAGTCCTCCAATTCTTTCATTTCACACATGCACGGAGCAGGTAAAAGCACTTTTGCAAAGAAACGTCGTGCAAAGCGGCGAAAGTCTGTCACGAGATGTGCCGGATGGACTTGTAATGCAACATGTCGTTCTTTAGGAATGGTATCTATAAACCGTGAAGATAAAATACAATTCATTAAGGATGGCCCGAGTAAGGGGTCTTTAGATAATCTTTTGTTGACCCTTGAGACGCATCCTAGTGGAGATGTGCATCGTGCAATTCATGATTTATGGCCCCATTTTCATAAAGAACATGATCGACTTAGTCTTGGGAATCGACTAAAAAAGACCTGTTTGCCGAGTTTTTAAGAAAAGCTGGATGGGAAGCCTATCCCCGACCCATAGAGGGCGTTTAAGCCGTTCTTGGACGTAAAACCAAGGGAAGATGTGAGCCACAATCACAACTACTTGTACATACACATGCTTTTTCAAAATAAATAATTAAATAAAGAGAGAGAGAGAAAGAGTGTGTGAGACTTAAGTTGGTCTACATATAGGGGTATGATTGCATCTTCAATTTCTCATCTATAAAATCTTCTCTTCCTTCCCCTCATTTCTACTCAACCCTTACATTAGACGAGATATAGAAGTGTGTAGAAATGGCGGGTCCCTCAAGTTATCACATCAAAAATATTTGTGTTTTCGGTGGATCCAGTCTGGGAAGGAAATAGCATTTTTAAACCGACAAATCATCTTGGTCGGGTCCTAGGCTGAGAGAAAGATTCATTTAGTGTATGGGGGAGGTAGCCTTGGGTTAATGGGGGGTGTGTCAATAGCTGCATTTTTAGGAGGAAGTCAAGTTTTTGGGGTCGTCCCGAAGCTTTAGCAAAAGGGGATTTTATTGGGAAAACAATTGGAGAGGAACTACGGTCTCCACAATGTTTGATCGAATGAATACAATGTTTAACCATCTTGATGCCTTCATTGCCTTACCAGGTGGTGGGCATATTGGAAGAGATCTTTCATATTTCCTCTTGGGCCCAAGTTGCACATTCACCATAAACCTATAGGTTTGCTCAATGTTAATGGTTTTTATGATAATTTGTTGTCTTTCCTTGATCAAGGCATGGAACAGGAATTTCTAACATCTTCGACACGACAAATCATAATCTCTGCTTTCACTCTTTATTTGAACAATTGATCGACAAACTACAATCTTTCATCCCTGTAATTGATCCCTCCATGAGTCGCATAAATTGGTCAACTACGAAAGCCGTAAAAAGCTTAGATTGGATTTGAGCCTTCGTTTGTGAATCCTTGTGTCTTTTGGTTTTATTTCTAGCATAGTATTTTGTTCTATTATTTCTTATATTTGTTTAAGTGTGTTTCGGGTTTGTCGGTGTTCGTTGTTTCGGGTGATGTCTTCTATACTCTATCTTTCTACCTTAGGACATTGAGGACAATGTCTTGTTTTGGTTGGGGGGAGAGGGTAGTAGTATTAAAAAAAAAAAAAAAAAAAAAAAAAAAAAAACTAACCAACTAACTGTTTTTGTTTTAAAAACCATTTGGCAAAAGCTGTTATCACTAGGATGGCGAGTAAGGGGGAGTGACTCTTGAGACGCATCTTAGTAAACATTTTCCAATGGTTATTTGCAATATTCATAACAAGGCCTATTAGAATACTTCTTGAAATATTCAGGTTTACAAACTCTCGCATTGTTATCACTTGATTACGCTCATATACTTATTTAACAAGTATTCTTAAACCTTCATTTTCTCACACACACTTTAACATATGATTGTGGGTTGCACATTGGATTATTACATTATTTGTGTTCTTTTGTTAAAGGTAACAACTAAGGGATAGGGATAGTCTATAATTTGCAAAAAAAAAACAAAAAAAAAATAAAAACAAAAAAAAAAAAAAAAAAAAATAATGATAATAAAAACGTAGATAAGTTTGATTTCGTAGCCTCCCTAACCTAAGCAATTAAGCCCGAAGGGGTGTTTTAACACCTAATACCCTAAAGTCAAGCTGACTTGGGAGCTATTGGCCCAAAGCTTGTTACATGGGTTAAGGAGAAAAGCTTAAGGGAATCAAACATTGCACTATCTACGTATCGGTATCTCGCAACCCGAGTTACTAAGCTCGTAGGGGTGTCTCAACACCTAATGCCCTAAGATCAATTGGTGCGGGAGTCATTAGCCGAAAGCTCGTTACATGGGTTAAAGATGCATTGTGTTTTAAGTTATATGTATATATATTAAAAAAAAAAAAGAAAAAAAAAGAAACAAAAAAGATAATAATCCCAACCCAAGGAAGTTAACCTTAAACATTAGAACCAAATATTGTTTTCTTCCAATAAAAGCCCCATCATCTATGTTTTTGTACATTGAGCACATAACAAGGAAGGTTTATTAATATCTTGTTTAAGAGGTATTAACGAGATATATAAATTTAATGAGAGTTTGTTTATCCGGATAGATTAATGGAAGTTGAATGATGAATGCCTTGCTTTGTGGAATTTGCAAATTGTTTTTCTATTTTAACGCTTTGATTACTAGGGACTAGTAAT
Organism: Populus x sibirica; assembly: GCA_019202695.1. Lineage (NCBI taxonomy): Eukaryota > Viridiplantae > Streptophyta > Magnoliopsida > Malpighiales > Salicaceae > Populus > Populus x sibirica. Next base: position 14,248 of record JAGMVL010001136.1, read on the forward strand.
AAGCTGGTTGGGGGTGTGATTAGTGCTTAAAAGTGCATTTTTATCAAGGTTTTATATCATCATTTTGCACTTGAAGTATCAATAACTCCTTAACTAAAGCATGTTTTATAATAACATATCTAATTATATAAGATACCTTTAATTTATGGTAAATGTTCATCTTAAATGCAGGCCTATCACATAAATGAAAGAATTGATTGATGAGTTGAAGTACTGAAATTGAAAGGACAAAGAGATGGCCAAACTTAGAAAAGAGATGTTGGTGCAGTCAAACTGGAACACTTGTTTGGTAATCGGGTCATATCTGGAGCTGTAGATCTTGGATTTAGGTCCATTTTATATGGATGGAAAGATAAGACATAGTCCTACAACTTTCATGAGGAGCCCAAGATTTAACTAGGCTGTTTTCAAGTCCAACTTATAGCAACAACGAAGAAGTCCGAATCTGTCCTGCAGCCCAGACACTGTTCAGTGTTCAGCCCATATCTCGAGTTCTAGAAGTCCAAATGATCTCAAAAGTTTACCCTGGAAAGATGAGACAATTGCCTAGAACTTTCATGATTGAAGTTTGTTCAAATTATGACGTCATCAATGACGTTTTTAGCAGACAAGAAGATAAGAATTGTCATCAAGTCAAGATGTGGCCACCCATTCATCAATTAGTCAACAAATCAATAGTTCCGAATTTTGGCCTATAAAAGGAGGCATTTGCCATGTATTTAGGCATCTTGGTTTTCAGATCAAGATCATGCTCTTGCTCTCTCTTTATATTTTGTAATGCTTAAGTTTTGCTTATATTAATTTCTTGCTTATGCTTTTCATTTCCTTTCCTTGTGTATTTATGTTTCTTTCTTTCATTATGTCTAGCTAAGTTAATTATGTCAAGGTGAAAAGGTTACACTAATGGTGTAAGGATAAGTATAATATAAACTTAACATGGACCTTAATGTTGGATACTAACATGCTTTATATTTGTTATCTTGTTCACTTTTAATACTTTGCTTGTTAAATGGTTAATCTAGATTTATGTTGTATAACACTTGGTACAACAAATACTTGGCACTTTCATAGCCCATACTGTATGGTATAACCGACACCCGAGCTATGAAAGGAACTTGATTTGTTGTTAACATAAGTTATAATCATGAATGCCACGACAACATTTACAAGTATTAGCATTATTCGAATAAGATAACTAATGTAATCATGTTAACAATTTATAATTTGATTGGAACCTCCTTTGTGTGTGTTTTCCAATTGAATAAAAAGAGTTTATACTATACTTGTTTGAAATACCATTAGTGGATCCTCTAACCTTGACATTTGTTGTTATCATTGTTTAATCCTTACGTTAATCTTCCATCTCAAAGTTCTCATCAACTTCTTGCTCTTCTTCTTCACTATTATTATTATTGTTGTTGTTGTATTATTTTTATCTATAATTTATACAATTAACCTCCCGTGGTTCGACCCGGTCTTACGGGTTATTTATTACTTCGACACTCCTGCACTTGGGAGAAGACATCAATCTTTTGGTCGTGTCAAACTCCTTAACTAAAGCATGTTTTATAATAACATATCTAATTATATAAGATACCTTTAATTTATGGTAAATGTTCATCTTAAATGCAGGCCTATCACATAAATGAAAGAATTAATTGATGAGTTGAAGTACTTGAAATTGAAAGGACAAAGAGATGGCCAAACTTAGAAAAGAGATGTTGGTGCAGTCCAAACTGGAACACTTGTTTGGTAATCGGGTCATATCTGGAGTTGTAGATCTCGGATTTAGGTCTACCTTATATGGATGGAAAGCTAAGACATAGGCCTACAACTTTCATGGGAGTCAAAGATTTAAGAAGGCCGTTTTCAAGTCCAAATTGTAGCAACAACGAAGAAGTCCGAATCTGTCCTGCAGCCCAGACACTATTTAGTGTTCAGCCCATATCTCGAGTTCTAGAAGTCCAAATGATCTCAAATGTTTACCCTGGAAAGATGAGACAATTGCCTAGAACTTTCATGATTGAAGTTTGTTCAAATTATGACGTTATCAATGACTTTTTTAGCAGACAAGAAGATAAGAATTGTCATCAAGTCAAGATGTGGCCACCCATTCATCAATTAGTCAACAAATCAATAGTTCCGAATTTTGGCCTATAAAAGGAGGCATTTGCCATGTATTTAGGCATCTTGGTGTTCAGATCAAGATCATGCTCTTGCTTTCTCTCTTTGTATTGCTTATGCTTTGCTTTTATTAATATCAAGTTTATGCCTTTCACTTCCTTTCCTTTACTTAGTTAACTTTTATCTTACTTATGTTCTTATCTTGTTTATTTATGTTTCTTTCTTTCTTTCATTATGTCTAGCTAAGTTAATTATGTCAAGGTGAAAAGGTTACACTAATGGTGTAAGGATAAGTATAATATAAACTCAACATGGACTTTAATGTTGGATACTAACATGCTTTATATTTGTTATCTTATTCACTTTTAATACTTTGCTTGTTAAATGGTTAATCTAGATTTATGTTGTATAACACTTGGTACAACAAATACTTGGTACTTTCATAGCCCATACTTGTATGGTATAACCGACACCCGAGCTATGAAAGGAACTTGATTTGTTGTTAACATAAGTTATAATCATGAATGCATGACAACATTTACAAGTATTAGCATTATTCGAATAAGATAGCTAATGTAATCATGTTAACAATTTATAATCTGATTGGAACCTCCTTTGTGTGTGGTTTCCAATTGAATAATAAGAGTTTATACTATACTTGTTTGAAATACCATTAGTGGATCCTCTAACCTTGACATTTGTTGTTATCATTGTTTAATCTTTACGTTAATCTTCCATCTCAAAGTTCTCATCAACTTCTTCCTCTTCTTCTTCACTATTGTTATTATCACTATTATCACTATTATTATTATTATTATTATTGTTACTATTGTTGTAGTATTATTGTTGCTTATAATTTATACAAGTAACCTCCCCGTGGTTCGACCCGGTCTTACCGGGTTATTTATTACTTCGACACTCCCCTGCACTTGGGAAAAGACATCAATCTTTTGGTCATGTCAAGTTTTTGGCGCCGTTGCCGGGGGAGGTAAATTCTTGTACAAATTATAGTATTTATTTTATTTTCTCTTTTACTTTTATTGTATTTAACTTTGTTTCTTTTGTGTTGTTTCTTTTTCTTTTGTTTTCTTCTTCTTTTTATTCTCTTTTTACACGTGCATGAGAGTGTGGTCACGTACATTAAGTGGTAGACTTTGTAGGGTATCCTCATCATTTTCAGAAAATATGGTGAAGAAGATAACCAATCGCTTCATAATGAGAATAATGAGAATATTCGGGTTAGAACTCTTAGAGACCACATGAATCCCACAAGAACAAGTGCACCCTCATGCATAGTTTTTCCACCTGGATGCATCTCATTTTAATTTTAAGACAGGCATTATTCAACTTTTACCATCTTTTCATGGCTTAGATTTAGAAAATCCATACTTGCATTTAAGGGAATTTGAGGAGGTTTGCAACACCTATAATGACTCAAATTGTAGCATGAACACCATTAGATTGAAGCTTTTTCCTTTTTCATTAAAAGATAAAGCTAAAACATGGCTACAAAATTTGAGACCTGGATCCATTCGTGCTTGGGATGATATGCAACAACAATTTTTAAAGAAGTTTTTTCCATCTCATAGAACGAACTCTTTCAAAAGACAAATCATTACTTTCTCTCAAAAACCAGGAGAAACATTTTATCAATGTTGGGATAGGTATCGAGACTTGCTTAATACTTGCCCCCATCATGGTTTTGAAACATGGAGATTAGTTTCACATTTTTATGAAGGGTTAACTCCTAGAGATAGGCAAATGGTTGAATTGATGTGCAATGGAACTTTTGAGGATAAAGACCCTAATGAAGCAATGGAGTACTTAGATTTTAAAGAAATTTAATAAAAGTAATTATGATTTCTGTTTATGATACTTCAAACATAATTGAAAGTTTTCAAATTATAAAATTTTAAATAAATTTAAAAAGACTAATTATGATTTCTGTTTTGAATACTTCAAGCAGTTCAAAGTTTTAAAATATAAAATTTAAAATTAATTTTAAAAAAGTAATTATGATTTCTGTTTTGAATTATTCAAGGATAGTTGAAATGTTTAAAAATTATAAATTTAAAAGAAATTTTAAAAAGTTAATTATGATTTGATTTTTTTATACTTCAAGCATAGTTGAAAGTTTTAAAATATAAAATTTAAAATAAATTTTAAAAAAATAATTAGGATTTTGTTTTGCAAACTTCAAAAAGTTCAAAGTTTTAAAATATAAAATATAAAATAAATTTTAAAAAAATAATTATGATTTCTACTTTGGATTATCCTAGGATAGTGGAATTGTTTTACAATTATAAAATTTAAAAGAAATTTTAAAAAAGTTAGTAGGATTTCTGTTTTGGATTCTTAAATGATAGTTTAAATGTTTTGAAATTATAAAATTTAAAACAAATTTAAAAAAATTAAATACGATTTCAGCTTATAATACTTCAAGCATATGTGAAAGTTTTCAAATTATAAAATTTTAAATAAATTTAAAAAGATTAATTATGATTTTTGTTTTGGATACTTCAAGCAGTTCTAAGTTTTGAAATATAAAATTTAAAATAAATTTTAAAAAAGTAATTATGATTTATGTTTTGAATTATTTAAGGATAGTTGAAATGTTTTAAAATTATAAAATTTGAAAGAAATTTTTAAAAAGTTATTAGGATTTATGTTTTGGATTCTTGAATGATAGTTTAAATGTTTTGAAATTACAAAATTTAAAATAAATTTAAAAAAATTAATTACGATTTCAGTTTATGATACTTCAAGCATAGTTGAAAGATTTCAAATTATAAAATTTCAATTAAATTTAAAAAGATTAATTACGATTTTTGTTTTGGATACTTGGAACAGTTCTAAGTTTTAAAATATAAAATTTAAAATAAATTTTAAAAATATAATTATGATTTCTGTTTTGAATTATTCAAGGATAGTTGAAAAGTTTAAAAATTATAAATTTAAAAGAAATTTTAAAAAGTTAATTTTGATTTCACTTTTTTATACTTCAAGCATAGTTGAAAGTTTTCAAATTATAAAATTTAAAATAAATTTGAAAAAATTAATTATGATTTCTGTTTATGATACTTCAAGCATAGTTGAAATTTTTCAAATTATAAAATTTAAAATAAAATTAAAAAGATTAATTATGATTTCTGTTTTGAATACTTCAAGCAATTCAAAGTTTTAAAATATAAAATTTAAAGTAAATTTTAAAAAAGTAATTATGATTTCTGTTTTGAATTATTCAAGGATAGTTGAAATGTTTAAAAATTATAAAATTTATAAGAAATTTTAAAAAAGTTATTAAGATTTCTGTTTTGAATTCTTGAAGGATAATTTAAATATTTTGAAATTATAAAATTAAGAAAAATTAAAAAAAATTAATTAAGATTTCTCTTTATGAAACTTAAAGCATAGTTGAAAGTTTTCAAATTATAAAATTTAAAATAAAATTAAAAAGAATAATTATGATTTTTGTTTTGAATACTTCAAGCAGTTCAAAGTTTTAAAATATAAAATTGAAAGATATTTTAAACGTTTTAAAATTACAAAATTTAAAATAAAGTTAAAAAAAAAGTAATTATGATTTTTGTTTTGGATCATTCAAGGATAGTTGAGATGTTTTAAAATTATAAAATTTAAAAGAAATTTTATAAAATTAATTATGATTTCACTTTTTGATACTTCAAGCATAGTTGAAAGTTTTAAAACTATAAAATTTAAAATAAATTTTAAAAAAGTAATTATGATTTATGTTTTGAATTATTCAAGGATAGTTGAAATGTTTTTAAATTATAAAATTTGAAAGAAATTTTTAAAAAGTTATTAGGATTTCTGTTTTGGATTCTTGAAGGATAATTTAAATGTTTTGAAATTATAAAATTTAAAAGAAATTTAAAAAAATTAATTACGATTTCTGTTTATGAAACTTAAAGCATAGTTGAAAGTTTTCAAATTATAAAATTTAAAATAAAATTAAAAAGAATAATTATGATTTCTGTTTTGAATACTTCAAGCAGTTCAAAGTTTTAAAATATAAAATTGAAAGATATTTTAAACGTTTTAAAATTATAAAATTTAAAATAAAGTTAAAAAAAAAGTAATTATGATTTTTGTTTTGGATCATTCAAGGATAGTTGAGATGTTTTAAAATTATAAAATTTAAAAGAAATTTTATAAAATTAATTATGATTTCACTTTTTGATACTTCAAGCATAGTTGAAAGTTTTAAAACTATAAAATTTAAAATAAATTTTAAAAAAGTAATTATGATTTCTGTTTTGAATTATTCAAGGATAGTTGAAATGTTTTTAAATTATAAAATTTGAAAGAAATTTTTAAAAAGTTATTAGGATTTCTGTTTTGGATTCTTGAAGGATAATTTAAATGTTTTGAAATTATAAAATTTAAAAGAAATTTAAAAAAATTAATTACGATTTCTGTTTATGAAACTTAAAGCATAGTTGAAAGTTTTCAAATTATAAAATTTAAAATAAAATTAAAAAGAATAATTATGATTTCTGTTTTGAATACTTCAAGCAGTTCAAAGTTTTAAAATATAAAATTGAAAGATATTTTAAACGTTTTAAAATTATAAAATTTAAAATAAAGTTAAAAAAAAAAGTAATTATGATTTTTGTTTTGGATCATTCAAGGATAGTTGAGATGTTTTAAAATTATAAAATTTAAAAGAAATTTTATAAAATTAATTATGATTTCACTTTTTGATACTTCAAGCATAGTTGAAAGTTTTAAAACTATAAAATTTAAAATAAATTTTAAAAAAGTAATTATGATTTCTGTTTTGAATTATTCAAGGATAGTTGAAATGTTTTAAAATTATAAAATTTGAAAGAAATTTTTAAAAAGTTATTAGGATTTCTGTTTTGGATTCTTGAAGGATAGTTTAAATGTTTTGAAATTATAAAATTTAAAAGAAATTTAAAAAAAATTAATTACGATTACTGTTTATGAAACTTAAAGCATAGTTGAAAGTTTTCAAATTATAAAATTTAAAATAAAATTAAAAAGAATAATTGATGATTTCTTTTGAATACTTCAAGCGATAAAATTGAAAGATATTTTAAGCGTTTAAAATTATAAAATTTAAAATAAAGTTAAAAAAAAAAAAGTAATTATGATTTTTGTTTTGGATCATTCAAGGATAGTTGAGATGTTTTAAAATTATAAAATTTAAAAGAAATTTTATAAAATTAATTATGATTTCACTTTTTGATACTTCAAGCATAGTTGAAAGTTTTAAAACTATAAAATTTAAAATAAATTTTAAAAAAGTAATTATGATTTCTGTTTTGAATTATTCAAGGATAGTTGAAATGTTTTAAAATTATAAAATTTGAAAGAAATTTTTAAAAAGTTATTAGGATTTCTGTTTTGGATTCTTGAAGGATAGTTTAAATGTTTTGAAATTATAAAATTTAAAAGAAATTTAAAAAAATTAATTACAATGTTTATGAAACTTAAAGCATAGTTGAAAGTTTTCAAATTATAAAATTTAAAATAAAGTTAAAAAGATGAATTATGATTGCTTTTGTATACTCTTCAAAGTTTTAAAATATAAAATATAAAATAAATTTTAAAAAAGTAATTATGATTTCTATTTTGAATTATTCAAGGATAGTTGAAATGTTTTAAAATTATAAAATTTGAAAGAAAATTTTAAAAAGTTATTAGGATTTCTGTTTTGGATTCTTGAAGGATAGTTTAAATTTTTTGAAATTATAAAATTTAAAAGAAATTTAAAAAATTAATTACGATTTCGTTTTATGATACTTCAAGGATTGTTGAAAGTTTTCATATTATAAAATTTAAAATAAAATTAAAAAGATTAATTATGATTTCTGTTTTGAATACTTCAAGCAGTTCTAAGTTTTAAAATATAAAATTTTAAATAAAATTTAAAAAAGTAATTATGATTTATGTTTTGAATTATTCAAGGATAGTTGAAATGTTTTAAAATTATAAATTTAAAAGAAATTTTAAAAAAGTTATTAGGATTTCTGTTCTCGATTCTTGAAGGATAGTTGAAATGTTTTCAAATTATAAAATTTAAAAGAACTTTAAAAAAAGTAATTAGGATTTCTGTTTTGAATTCTTAAAGGATAGTTTAAATGATTTGAAATTATAAAATTTAAAATAAATTTAAAAAGATTGATTATGATTTCTGTTTTGAGTACTTAACGTTTTAAAATTATAAAATTTAAAATAAAGTTAAAAAAAGTAATTATAATTTCTTTTTTGGATTATTCAAGGATAATTGAAATGTTTTAAAATTATAAAATTTCAAATAAATTTAAAAAGATTAATTAGGGATTTTTGTTTTAGATACTTCAAGCAGTTCTAAGTTTTAAAATTATAAATTTCAAAGAAATTTTAAAAAAGTTATTAGAATTTCTGTTTTTGATTCTTGAAGGATAGTTTAAATGTTTTAAAATTATAAAATTTAAAAGAAATTTGAAAAAAGTAATTAGGATTTCTGTTTTGGATTCTTGAAGGATAGTTTAAATGTTTTGAAATTATAAAATTTAAAAGAAATTATGATTTATGTTTATGATACTTTAAGCATAGTTGAAAGTTTTCAAATTATAAAATTTAAAATAAAATTAAAAAGATTAATTATGATTTATGTTTTAAGTACTTCAAGCAGTTCAAAGTTTTAAAATATAAAATTTACAAGAAACTTTAATAAAGTAATTAGGATTTCTGTTTTGAATTATTCAAGGATAGTTGAAATGTTTTAAAATTATAAAATTTAAAAGAAATTTTAAAAAAGTTGTTAGGATTTCTTTTGGATTCTTGAAGGATAGTTTAAATGTTTGAAATTTAAAAGAAATTTAAAAAAAATTAATTACGATTTCTGGTTTATGAAACTTAAAGCATAGTTAAAAGTTTTTAAATTATAAAATTTAAAAGAAATTTAAAAAAATTAATTACGATTTCTGTTTATGAAACTTAAAGTATAGTTGAAAGTTTTCAAATTATAAAATTTAAAGGAAATTTCAAAAAACTAATTATGATTTTTTTCTTTTTGATACTTCAAATGTAGTTGAAAGTTTTCAAATTATAAAATTTAAAAGAAATTTGAAAAAAAGTAATTATGATTTCTGTTTTGAATTCTTCAAGAAAAGGTTAAATGTTTTGAAACATGGAGATTAGTTTCACATTTTTATGAAGGGTTAACTCCTAGAGATAGGCAAATGGTTGAATTGATGTGCAATGGAACTTTTGAGGATAAAGACCCTAATGAAGCAATGGAGTACTTAGATTTGCTAGCTGAAAATGCACAAAATTAGGACACCACGGTACTTATGAGGCACCAAGTAAAACCCAACCTCATACATCTAGTGGGGGTATGTACAACCTTAGGGAAGATCATGACCTCCAAGCCAAGTTTGCATCTTTAGCTAAAAAAGTCGAAGCGCTAGAATTGAAAAAGAGTGGTCAATTAAAATCTGTTCAAGACATTGCATGTCAAATCGTGAAACCAACGAACATTCAACCAATGACATCCAACCTTGCCTTCTTTTAAAGAATGTCTCCATGAACAAGCCCATGCATTAAACAGTTTTCAAAGGCCCAACCATAACCCATATTCGCAAACATATAACCCTGGTTGGAGAAATCATCCAAATTTCAGTTGGAAGAGTGAGAACAATAATGCTCAAACTTCACGACCATCGTTTCAAGCACAACATAATTTCCAAAATTCTCATGGATATGCACCTCCTTATGCTCCACCTCCTAGAAGAAATCTTGAGGAAACATTGCATGCATTTATGGAAAAGCAAGAGGCAATTAACACTCAACTTGCTCAAAGCATGACAAATTTTAAAGATACTCTTGCAAAATTGACATCTCGCTCTCGTTTCAAGAGAAAGGTAAGTTTCCATCTCAATCACAACAAAATCCAAAGGGGCAATACAATGTGAATGCAAGTAGTTCGGAAGCCAACACATGGATCATGTAAAATCGAGTCATCACTCTTCGCGTTGGTAAGGTTATTGAAAAACCCGGTCTTGAACCTTGTGAGAATGACGATGAGTCAATCTCACGAGGGTAAGGAAGGGGTTGAATCGATCATTGCAAAGAAAAGATCGATTCTCCGTCAAGCACTTCCATTTCCTCATGCCATGGCTAAACAAAGGAAAGTCAATCACAACTACGAAATCTTTGAAACTTTCAAATAGGTAAGGATCAATATACCTTTGCTTGGATGCTATTAAACGAGGTTCCTTCTTATGCTAAATTTTTGAAAGATACTGTACCTTGTGAAGAGAAAACTGAATGTGAAAAAGAAAGCCTTTTTTAGCCGAACAAGTAAGTGTTATTCTTCAAAACAATAATGCTTTGAAATATAAAGACCCTGGTTGTCCTACAATTTCATGCTTTATTGGAGAACATAAAATTGAAAGAGCTTTACTTGATCTTGGAGCTAGTGTGAATTTACTTCCATATTCAGTTTTCCAAAGTCTCAATCTAGGTGAGTTAAAACCAACTTCTGTAACTCTTTTACTTGCCGATAGATCTGTAAAAGTGCCTAGAGGAATAGTTGAAGATGTGTTAGTACAAGTCGATAAGTTCATTTATCCTGTGGATTTTATTGTCTTGGACACACAACCTATTGAAGCATGTAATTCATTTCCTGTTATTTTAGGACGTCCGTTTCTTGCAACGTCTAATGCATTGATTAATTGTAGGAATGGACTGATGAAGCTATCATTTGGGAACATGACATTGGAGATGAATATTTTCAACATTTGCAAGCAACCTGGAGATGATAATGATTTACAAGAAGTAGATTCTATTGAAGAATTAGTTTATGATCAACTTGAATCTACTTTGAGTAAAATTGAATTGGATGAATCTGAAGATTTGCAAATGATTTATTCTCGGAAGAAATCACGGATGAAAAAGACACCGAAAATGTTGATGCGGATCTTTTGTCAAAAGTGACAACAGATTCGATATCCGACATCACACCAATCGACGATTACTTTCCCGATGAATCCTTACTTTCTCTTAGTTCAATGCCTTGGTTTGCTAAAAATATCAATTTCCTTGCTACAGGAGATTTGCCAAATCATTGGAGTACCGAAGACAAAGGTAAGTTTTTTGAACGAAGTGAAGAAAGTTTATTGGGATGACCCTTACTTATTCGAATATTGTCCTGATCAAATATTTCAAAGATGCATTACGGACAATGAGGTAAGTAGTGTCAATAAATTTTGTCATTCTGAAGCATGTGGGAGTCATTTCTCGTCAAAAAGACCATTGTAAAAATCTTTCAAAATGGATTTTATTGGCCCACCATGTTCAAGGACACGCATGCATTCTCGCAAAGCTTGTGAAAATTGTCAAAAGTCGGGATTTATTTCAAAACATAAGGAATCTTTAGATAATCTTCTATTGACTTTGGAGACATATCCTGGTGGAGATGTGCATTGTGCATTTCAAGACTTATGACCCCATTTCCATAAAGAACGTGATCGACTTAGTCTTGGGAATCAATCGTAAAAGACCCTGTTTGCCGTTTTTAAGAAAATTGGATGGGAAGCCTATCCCCGACCCATAGAGGGCGTTTAAGCCGTTCTTGGACGTAAAACCAAGGGAAGATGTGAGCCACAATCACAACTACGATTTGAGTCCGAGTCGTAAAAATTTATGTCTTTCGCTTTATTAATAGCATAATATTTTTTTTGTTTTGTTATCTCTTATATTTGTTCAAGTGTGTTTCGGGATTGTCGGTGTTCATTGTTTCGAGTGATGTCTTCTATACTCTATCTTTCTATCTTATGACATTGAGGACAATGTCTCGTTTTGGTTGGGGGGAGAGGGTAGTAGTTGACATAAAAAAAAAAAAAAAAAAAAAAAAAAAAAAAAAACTAACCAACTAACCGCTTTTGTTTTTAAAACCATTTGGCAAAACTGTTATTACTAGGATGGCGGAGTAAAGAGGAATTTTAGTGACTCTTGAGACGCATCTTAGTAAACATTTTCCAATGGTTATTTGCAATATTCATAACAAGGCCTATTAGAATACTTCTTGAAATATTCGGGTTTACAAACTCTCACATTGTTATCACTTGGTTCCGCTCATATACTCATTTAACAAGTATTCTTAAACCTTCATTTTCACACACACACTTTAACATATGATTGTGGGTTGCACATTGGATTATTACATTATTTATGTTCTTTTGTTAAAGGTAACAACTAAGGGATAGGGATAGTCTATAATTTCCAAAATAAAAAACAAAAAAAAACAACAAAAAAAAGAAAAAAATGAAAAAAAAATGAAAATGATGATAATAAAAACGTAGATAAGTTTGGTTTCGTAGCCTCCCTAACCTAAGCAATTAAGCCCGAAGGGGTGTTTTAACACCTAATACCCTAAAGTCAACTGACTTGGGAGCTATTGGCCCAAAGCTTGTTACATGGGTTAAGGAGAAAAGCTTAAGGGAATCAAACATTGCACTATCTACGTATCGTATCTCGCAACCCGAGTTACTAAGCTCGTAGGGGTGTCTCAACACCTAATGCCCTAAGATCAACTCGGGTTCTGGGAGTCATTAGCCGAAAGCTCGTTACATGGGTTAAAGATGCATTGTGTTTTAAGTTATATGTATATATATTAAAAAAAAAGAGTAAAATAAAATAAAATAAAATAATCCCAACCCAAGGAAGTTAACCTTAAATATTATAACAAAATATTGTTTTCTTCCAATAAAAGCCCCATCATCTATGTTTCATACATTGAGCATATAACAAGGAAGGTTTATTAATATTTTGTTTAAGAGGTATTGAGCAGATATATAAAATTTAATGAGAGTTTGTTTATCCGGATAGATTAATGGAAGTTGAATGATGAATGCCTTGCTTTGTGAAAGTTGCAAATTGTTTTTCTATTTTAACGCTTTGATTACTAGGGACTAGTAATAAGCCGGTTGGGGGGTGTGATTAGTACTTAAAAGTGCATTTTTTATCAAGGTTTTATATCATCATTTTGCACTTGAAGTATCAATAACTCGATTAGTGCTTAAAAGTGCATTTTTATCAAGGTTTTATATCATCATTTTGCACTTGAAGTATCAATAACTCCTTAACTAAAGCATGTTTTATAATAACATATCTAATTATATAAGATACCTTTAATTTATGGTAAATGTTCATCTTAAATGCAGGCCTATCACATAAATGAAAGAATTGATTGATGAGTTGAAGTACTTGAAATTGAAAGGACAAAGAGATGGCCAAACTTAGAAAAGAGATGTTGGTGCAGTCAAAGCTGGAACACTGTTTGGTAATCGGGTCATATCTGGAGCTGTAGATCTCGGATTTAGGTCCATTTTATATGGATGGAAAGATAAGACATATGCCTACAACTTTCATGAGGAGCCCAAGATTTAACTAGGCTGTTTTCAAGTCCAAATTATAGCAACAACGAAGAAGTCCGAATCTGTCGCAGCCCGAGACACTGTTCAGTGTTCAGCCCATATCTTGAGTTCTAGAAGTCCAAATGATCTCAAAAGTTTACCCTGGAAAGATGAGACAATTGCCTAGAACTTTCATGATTGAAGTTTGTTCAAATTATGACGTCATCAATGACGTTTTTAGCAGACAAGAAGATAAGAATTGTCATCAAGTCAAGATGTGGCCACCCATTCATCAATTAGTCAACAAATCAATAGTTCCGAATTTTGGCCTATAAAAGGAGGCATTTGCCATGTATTTAGGCATCTTGGTTTTCAGATCAAGATCATGCTCTTGCTCTCTCTTTATATTTTGTAATGCTTAAGTTTTGCTTATATTAATTTCTTGCTTATGCTTTTCATTTCCTTTCCTTGTGTATTTATGTTTCTTTCTTTCATTATGTCTAGCTAAGTTAATTATGTCAAGGTGAAAAGGTTACACTAATGGTGTAAGGATAAGTATAATATAAACTTAACATGGACCTTAATGTTGGATACTAACATGCTTTATATTTGTTATCTTGTTCACTTTTAATACTTTGCTTGTTAAATGGTTAATCTAGATTTATGTTGTATAACACTTGGTACAACAAATACTTGGCACTTTCATAGCCCATACTGTATGGTATAACCGACACCTGAGCTATGAAAGGAACTTGATTTGTTGTTAACATAAGTTATAATCATGAATGCCCGACAACATTTACAAGTATTAGCATTATTCGAATAAGATAACTAATGTAATCATGTTAACAATTTATAATTTGATTGGAACCTCCTTTGTGTGTGTTTTCCAATTGAATAAAAAGAGTTTATACTATACTTGTTTGAAATACCATTAGTGGATCCTCTAACCTTGACATTTGTTGTTATCATAGTTTAATCCTTACGTTAATCTTCCATCTCAAAGTTCTCATCAACTTCTTCCTCTTCTTCTTCACTATTATTATTATTGTGTATTATTGTTATCTATAATTTATACAATTAACCTCCCTGTGGTTCGACCCCGGTCTTACCGGGTTATTTATTACTTCGACACTCCTACACTTGGGAGAAGACATCAATCTTTTGGTCGTGTCAAGTTTTTGGCGCCGTTGCCGGGGAAGGTAAATTCTTGTACAAATTATAGTATTTATTTTATTTTCTCTTTTACTTTTATTGTATTTAACTTTGTTTCTTTTGTGTTGTTTCTTTTTCTTTTGTTTTCTTCTTCTTTTTATTCTCTTTTTACACGTGCATGAGAGTGTGGTCACGTACATTAAGTGGTAGACTTTGTAGGGTATCCTCATCATTTTCGGAAAATATGGTGAAGAAGATAACCAATCGCTTCATAATGAGAATAATGAGAATATTCGGGTTAGAACTCTTAGAGACCACATGAATCCCACAAGAACAAGTGCACCCTCATGCATAGTTTTTCCACCGGATGCATCTCATTTTAATTTTAAGACAGGCATTATTCAACTTTTACCATCTTTTCATGGCTTAGATTTAGAAAATCCATACTTGCATTTAAGGGAATTTGAGGAGGTTTGCAACACCTATAATGACTCCAATTGTAGCATGAACACCATTAGGTTAAAGCTTTTTCCTTTTTCATTAAAAGATAAAGCTAAAACATGGCTACAAAATTTGAGACCTGGATCCATTCGTGCTTGGGATGATATGCAACAACAATTTTTAAAGAAGTTTTTTCCATCTCATAGAACGAACTCTTTCAAAAGACAAATCATTACTTTCTCTCAAAAACCGGGAGAAACATTTTATCAATGTTGGGATAGGTATCGGGACTTGCTTAATACTTGCCCCCATCATGGTTTTGAAACATGGAGATTAGTTTCACATTTTTATGAAGGGTTAACTCCTAGAGATAGGCAAATGGTTGAATTGATGTGCAATGGAACTTTTGAGGATAAAGACCCTAATGAAGCAATGGAGTACTTAGATTTGCTAGCTGAAAATGCACAAAATTGGGACACCACAGGTACTTATGAGGACCAAGTAAAACCCAACCTCATACATCTAGTGGGGGTATGTACAACCTTAGGGAAGATCATGACCTCCAAGCCAAGTTTGCATCTTTAGCTAAAAAAGTCGAAGCGCTAGAATTGAAAAAGAGTGGTCAATTAAAATTTGTTCAAGACATTGCATGTCAAATCGGAAACCAACGAACATTCAACCAATGACCGTCCAACCTTGCCTTCTTTTAAAGAATGTCTCCATGAACAAGCCCATGCATTAAACAGTTTTCAAAGGCCCAACCATAACCCATATTCGCAAACATACAACCCTGGTTGGAGAAATCACCCAAATTTCAATTGGAAGAGTGATAATAATAATGCACAAACTTCACAACCACCGTTTCAAGCACACCATAATTTCCAAAATTCTCATGGATATGCACCTCCTTATGCTCCACCTCCTAGAAGAAATCTTGAGGAAACATTGCATGCATTTATGGAAAAGCAAGAGGCAATTAACACTCAACTTGCTCAAAGCATGACAAACATTTTAAAGATACTCTTGCAAAATTGACATCCGCTCTCGTTTCCGCCCAAGAGAAAGGTAAGTTTCCATCTCAACCACAACAAAATCCAAAGGGGCAATACAATGCGAATGCAAGTAGTTCGGGAAGCCAACACATGGATCATGTAAAATCAGTCATCACTCTTCGTAGTGGTAAGGTTATTGAAAACCCCATTCTTGAACCTTGTGAGAATGATGATGAGTCAATCTGCGAGGGTAAGGAAGGGGTTGAATCTCGATCATTGCAAAAGAAAAGACCGATTCCCCGCCGGCACTTCCATTTCCTCATGCCATGGCTAAACAAAGGAAAGTCAATCACAACTCGAAATCTTTGAAACTTTCAAACAAGTAAGGATCAATATACCTTTCCGGATGCTATCAAACAGTTCCTTCTTATGCTAAATTTTTGAAAGATCGTGGACCGTGAAGAGAAAACCGAATGTGAAAAAGAAAGCCTTTTTAGCCGAACAAGTAAGTGCTATTCTTCAAAACAATAATGCTTTGAAATATAAAGACCCTGGTTGTCCTACAATTCTTGCTTTATTGGAGAGCATAAAATTGAAAAAGCCTTACTTGATCTTGGAGCTAGTGTGAATTTACTTCCATATTCGTGCTTTTTCAAAGTCTCAATCTAGGTGAGTTAAAACCAACTTCCGTAACTCTTTTACTTGCCGATAGATCTCGTAAAAGTGCCTAGAGGAATAGTTGAAGATGTGTTAGTACAAGTTGATAAATTCATTTATCCTCGTAGATTTTATTGTCTTGGACACACAACCCGTTGAAGCATGTAATTCATTTCAGTTATTTTAGGACGTCCGTTTCTTGCAACTTCTAATGCGTTGATTAATTGTAGGAACGGATCGATGAAGCTATCTTTTGGAAACATGACATTGGAGATGAATATTTTCAACATTTGCAAGCAACCCTGGAGATGATAATGATTTACAAGAAGTAGATTCTATTGAAGAATTAGTTTATGATCAACTTGAATCTACTTTGAGTAAAATTGAATTGGATGAATCAAGATCTCGCAAATGATTTATTCTCGTGAAGAAATCACGGATGAAAAAGACACCGAAAATGTTGATACGCATCTTTTGTCAAAAGTGACAACAGATTCGACATCCGACATCACACCAATCGATGATTACTTTCCTGATGAATCCTTACTTTCTCTTAGTTCAATGCCTTGGTTTGCTAAAAATATCAATTTTCTTGCCTCGAGAGATTTGCCAACTCACCGGAGTATCGAAGACAAAGGTAAGTTTTTGAACGAAGTGAAGAAATTTTATTGGGATGACCCTTACTTATTCGAATATTGTCCCGATCAAATATTTCAAAGATGCATTCCCGACAATGAGGTAAGTAGTGTCATTAAATTTTGTCATTCCGAGGTACGTGGGGGCCATTTCTCATTAAGAAAGACAATCGCAAAAATCTTACAAAATGGATTTTATTGGCCCACCATGTTCAAGGACACACATGCATTCCCGCAAAACTTGTGAAAATTGTCAAAAAGTTGATACCGGTCAAAAAAGTTTTGCTTTATAATTCTCGACTCCATTTATTTCCCGGAAAGCTAAGATCAAGATGGAGCGGCCCATTTATTGAGAAACATGTGTATCCTTATGAGGCCTTTGATATTGAGAATCCAAAGAATGACAATGTTTCTAAGGGAAATGGACATCGTTTGAAAACTTACTTTGATAATTTTCCTAGTGAAAATGAATCCATTGGTTTGAATGATCCTATAGATAAAGGTTGATTATTTTGTTTTTCTCACATTGTTTTGTGTTTCTTTTGGTGTGAATTTTGTTTTGTTAGTCTCTCTCACCCCGGTCAAATGGCGGATAACTGCATTCCGTGACTTCATCGGTTCTTTCGAGTTCCCATAATAACCGATATCGTATATTTGTGCAATACTTTGCTTTTTCTCCCTTCTTTGACTCTCTTCTCCAATTCTCATTTGAAAATGGACACCACTCTTGAAAAATTGAAAAAGTACTTTCCCGCGCCTCGCGAATGCGATTACAAAAATTTACCGTGCTAGGTGTGCAAGATTGAAGTTGTTAATGAATCATGGCATTCCCGAAGATATTCTCATTGGCCGATTGAAGCAAAGGTTCGATTATCGGTGAGTCCTCCAATTCTTTCATTTCACACATGCCTCGGGAATGTAAAAGCACTTTTGCAAAGAAACGTCGTGCAAAACGACCGAAAGTCTGTCACAGATGTGCCGGATGGACTTGTAATGCAACATGTCGTTCTTTAGGAATGGTATCTATAAACCGTGAAGATAAAATACAATTCATTAAGGATGGCCTCGAGTAAGGGGTCTTTAGATAATCTTTTGTTGACCCTTGAGACGCATCCTAGTGGAGATGTGCATCGTGCAATTCATGATTTATGGCCCCATTTTCATAAAGAACATGATCGACTTAGTCTTGGGAATCAGACTCAAAAAAGACTCCCCGCTTGCGCTTTTAAGAAAACTCGGATGGGAAGCCTATCCCCGACCCATAGAGGGCGTTTAAGCCGTTCTTGGACGTAAAACCAAGGGAAGATGTGAGCCACAATCACAACTACTTGTACATACACATGCTTTTTCAAAATAAATAATTAAATAAAAGAGAGAGAGAGAAAGAGTGTGTGAGACTTCAATTGGTCCACATATAGGGGTATGATTGCATCTTCAATTTCTCATCTATAAAATCTTCTCTTTCCTTCCCCTCATTTCTACTCAACCCTTACATTAGACAGATATAGAAGTGTGTAGAAATGGCAGTCCCTCAAGTTATCACATCAAAAATATTTGTGTTTTTCGGTGGATCCAGTCCGGGAAGGAAATAGCATTTTTAGAAGCAACAAATCATCTTGGTCGGGTCCTAGCCGAGAGAAAGATTCATTTAGTGTATGGGGGAGGTAGCCTTGGGTTAATGGGGGGGGTGTGTCAATAGCTGCATTTTTAGGAGGAAGTCAAGTTTTGGGGGGTCGCCCCCGAAGCTTTAGCAAAAGGGGATTTTATTGGGAAAACAATTGGAGAGGAACTACAGGTCTCCACAATGTTTGATCGAATGAATACAATGTTTAACCATGCCGATGCCTTCATTGCCTTACCAGGTGGTCCGGGCATATTGGAAGAGATCTTTCATATTTCCTCTTGGGCCCAACCAGCACATTCACCATAAACCTATAGGTTTGCTCAATGTTAATGGTTTTTATGATAATTTGTTGTCTTTCCTTGATCAAGGCGTGGAACAGGAATTTCTAACATCTTCGGCACGACAAATCATAATCTCTCGCTCATCTTTGAACAATTGATCGACAAACTACAATCTTTCATCCCTGTAATTGATCCCTCCATGAGTCGCATAAATTGGTCAACTACGTAAAGCCGTAAAAAGCTTAGATTGGATTTGAGCCTTCGTTTGTGAATCCTTGTGTCTTTTGGTTTTATTTCTAGCATAGTATTTTGTTCTATTATTTCTTATATTTGTTTAAGTGTGTTTCGGGTTTGTCGGTGTTCGTTGTTTCGGGTGATGTCTTCTATACTCTATCTTTTCTACCTTAGGACATTGAGGACAATGTCTTGTTTTGGTTGGGGGAGAGGGTAGTAGTATTAAAAAAAAAAAAAAAAAAAAAAAAAAAAAAAAAAACTAACCAACTAACTGTTTTTGTTTTAAAAACCATTTGGCAAAAGCCGTTATCACTAGGATGGCGAGTAAGGGGGAGTGACTCTTGAGACGCATCTTAGTAAACATTTTCCAATGGTTATTTGCAATATTCATAACAAGGCCTATTAGAATACTTCTTGAAATATTCGGGTTTACAAACTCTCGCATTGTTATCACTTGATTACGCTTCATATACTTATTTAACAAGTATTCTTAAACCTTCATTTTCTCACACACACTTTAACATATGATTGTGGGTTGCACATTGGATTATTACATTATTTGTGTTCTTTTTGTTAAAGGTAACAACTAAGGGATAGGGGATAGTCTATAATTTGCAAAAAAAAAAACAAAAAAAAAAAAAAAAAAAAAAAAAAAAAAAAAATAATGATAATAAAAACGTAGATAAGTTTGATTTCGTAGCCTCCCTAACCTAAGCAATTAAGCCCGAAGGGGTGTTTTAACACCTAATACCCTAAAGTCAAGCTGACTTGGGAGCTATTGGCCCAAAGCTTGTTACATGGGTTAAGGAGAAAAGCTTAAGGGAATCAAACATTGCACTATCTACGTATCGGTATTCGCGAACCCGAGTTACTAAGCTCGTAGGGGTGTCTCAACACCTAATGCCCTAAGATCAAGCTGTGCAGGAGTCATTAGCGAAAGCTCGTTACATGGGTTAAAGATGCATTGTGTTTTAAGTTATATGTATATATATTAAAAAAAAAAAAAAAAAAAGAAAAAAAAAGAAAAAAAAAGATAATAATCCCAACCCAAGGAAGTTAACCTTAAACATTAGAACCAAATATTGTTTTCTTCCAATAAAAGCCCCATCATCTATGTTTTTGTACATTGAGCACATAACAAGGAAGGTTTATTAATATCTTGTTTAAGAGGTATTTGCGATATATAAATTTAATGAGAGTTTGTTTATCTGGATGGATTAATGGAAGTTGAATGATGAATGCCTTGCTTTGTGGAATTTGCAAATTGTTTTTCTATTTTAACGCTTTGATTACTAGGGACTAGTAATAAGCTGGTTGGGGGGTGTGATTAGTGCTTAAAAGGCATTTTTATCAAGGTTTTATATCATCATTTTGCACTTGAAGTATCAATAACTCCTTAACTAAAGCATGTTTTATAATAACATATCTAATTATATAAGATACCTTTAATTTATGGTAAATGTTCATCTTAAATGCAGGCCTATCACATAAATGAAAGAATTGATTGATGAGTTGAAGTACCGAAATTGAAAGGACAAAGAGATGGCCAAACTTAGAAAAGAGATGTTGGTGCAGTCCAAACTGGAACACTGTTTGGTAATCGGGTCATATCTCGAGCTGTAGATCTTGATTTAGGTCCATTTTATATGGATGGAAAGATAAGACATAGTCCTACAACTTTCATGAGGAGCCCAAGATTTAACTAGGCTGTTTTCAAGTCCAACTTATAGCAACAACGTAAGAAGTCCGAATCTGTCCTCGCAGTCTCGCACAATCGCTCAGTGTTCAGCCCATATCTCGAGTTCTAGAAGTCCAAAATGATCTCAAAAGTTTACCCTGGAAAGATGAGACAATTGCCTAGAACTTTCATGATTGAAGTTTGTTCAAATTATGACGTCATCAATGACGCTTTTAGCAGACAAGAAGATAAGAATTGTCATCAAGTCAAGATGTGGCCACCCATTCATCAATTAGTCAACAAATCAATAGTTCGAATTTTGGCCTATAAAAGGAGGCATTTGCCATGTATTTAGGCATCTTGGTTTTCAGATCAAGATCATGCTCTTGCTCTCTCTTTATATTTTGTAATGCTTAAGTTTTGTTTATATTAATTTCTTGCTTATGCTTTTCATTTCCTTTCCTTGTGTATTTATGTTTCTTTCTTTCATTATGTCTAGCTAAGTTAATTATGTCAAGGTGAAAAGGTTACACTAATGGTGTAAGGATAAGTATAATATAAACTTAACATGGACCTTAATGTTGGATACTAACATGCTTTATATTTGTTATCTTGTTCACTTTTAATACTTTGCTTGTTAAATGGTTAATCTAGATTTATGTTGTATAACACTTGGTACAACAAATACTTGGCACTTTCATAGCCCATACCGTATGGTATAACCGACACTTTAAGCTATGAAAGGAACTTGATTTGTTGTTAACATAAGTTATAATCATGAATGCCTGACAACATTTACAAGTATTAGCATTATTCGAATAAGATAACTAATGTAATCATGTTAACAATTTATAATTTGATTGGAACCTCCTTTGTGTGTGTTTTCCAATTGAATAAAAAGAGTTTATACTATACTTGTTTGAAATACCATTAGTGGATCCTCTAACCTTGACATTTGTTGTTATCATTGTTTAATCCTTACGTTAATCTTCCATCTCAAAGTTCTCATCAACTTCTTGCTCTTCTTCTTCACTATTATTATTATTGTTGTTGTTGTATTATTTTTATCTATAATTTATACAATTAA
>JAGMVL010000082.1:0-14244 GCA_019202695.1 Populus x sibirica
AATTTAGTTGAAGATTGAAGAAAATCTTGGTTCAAATAAGTGCTCCAAATTTGCCTCAAAAAATCAATTCTATTCCAATTCTAGAAAAGAATATCATATGATCTATTTCAAGCCCAAACTTGCCTTATGTTGTGTGCAAACTTCAACCATCAAACACTTAAGGTTTTAATGTCAATCTTAGCCCAAATAATAGGTATATTTGTATCCTTATTTGATGCTTAAATTCAGCCCCAAATCAGCCCCAAATCAGCCTCTCCAAATCACCCCAAGCACCATCCATGATCTTACATGTCCACACAACAAATAACATTTGATTTATTTTGGATAATTCATTAATCCAAGAGGGCAAGCACATGGATGGAAAGCTGGAGGGGACATTGTCACATTATTTTGGGTCAAAAAGAAGAATGAGACAGCTCACAAAGGAGGAAGAAAAACGTGCACCAAAGTGTTCTCCAAGCTGTCCCGATTTGATTTTCCAGAATACCTTTCGGTGTTATGTCCATAACTTTTGACTCAGATGTCCAAATGATCTGTTCTTTAATGATCTGGAAAGATATCAGAATGGCCTATAAATATGTCTCTAATAGCCATCTCCAGGGGAGGCTTCTAAGAGGGTCGAATTGCTGTCCAAAGTTAGGAGTCAGATTTGTGTCCGAATTTTTACTGCAATTGTGTTGTGTTCTTCTTTATAGATTTCGGTTCTTTAGATTGTAAAACTTATTATTTCAGTTTGATTTAAGTTATTTCATATTTATTAAAGTGTTATTACATATAATCATGGTTGGCTAATTTCCTTCTTGGATCCAAATCAAGGATGATGGTGGTTGAGGTGAGTTCTTTAAGATATGAATGAATCTTAATGTCTATCTTTTCATTTTTTTCATGAATGTTTATTATTGCAAAGAAATTTTAGAAATCATTTAGGTAATGTTATAATCTTGAATTTTTATGCACAAACCTTAGTTTTGGTATAGAGATTGCTTGATTCAATGTCTTACTTAATATGAAAGTACTTGTTCATTCTTAAGCAATAATCAATCTTCATCTTTTTAAACTTCATTGTAATATCTTCCGATCTAATATCACCATCGTTGATATTAGGTTGAGTTATCTTATATATGTTGAAGGAATCACCAATACATCACCATTAAAATTGATTTGGACCAAGACTTACTTTTTCTTGTCATTTTAAAATCTATTTACACTTTTTCATCTTTGAAAACAAATCCATCAATTATTTTCAACCAAGTTATTGTTAATTTAATTTCTCTTGAGTTTTTTTGTTACCTAGCTTAATTTCCAGATCTAGCTCCTGTGGATATGACCTCGATCTTACCGAGTTAATTGCTACATCGCACACTCGTGCACTTGCGAGTTAAAACAAGCTCGAACATAAAAAGCGGTCAAGCAATTTTGGCGCCATTGCCGGGGAGCTAGCAAGCAAAGGTAACACATTTAGTTTTGATTATTGGAAAACAAAAAAAATACATATAAATAAAAAATCAAAGTGGGGTTTTACTCGCCTAAAAAAAAATTTGACCTCAACTTTTGGATATTGGACATGGACTAGACTATTAATTGTTGGATTTTGGTTGGTTCAACCATTTTTTCTTTTATTGTCTATTCTAATTAGTTTCTAATATTTATTGTTTATATTATAAGGCTGGTTTTACCGCCTCTTGTTTATTTTATTTTATTTTTGGTTATTATTTTTCTTATATTTATATTCTAAGTGCCTTTGGGTATTACCCCCTCTTTGTTCATTTTATTTTATTTTATTATTTTGCTGTTATTATTTTTCTTATATTTATTGTTTGAAGTGCTTGGCTTGAGTATTACCGCCTTTTTTATTCATGCTTGTTATAATTATCTTTTAATGTTTATTGTTGTTATTTTTCTTATATTTATTGTCTCAAGTGCTTGGCCAAGGATTACCGTTTTGTATTCATGCTTGTTATAATTATCTTTTAATGTTTATTGTTGTTAATATTGCTTATTAGTTGGAGAATTTCTTAATTTGTTGTATTTTTTATTTTTGAGCTATTACTTTATCTTTTACGTTTCATTTACTTTTATTTGCAATCTTTTTTTCTTTCCTTTTCCTTTCCTTTCGTATTCATATAATTGTTATATTATTATTTTTTTTATCATGGCTAATGTTGAAGATGTAGAGGGTGAAGGGAGTGTTCAAGGTAATGGACCTCCACAATTCAATGATCAACCTAATTTTCGAACTCTTAGAGAGTATCTTCACCCTAAATCTAGACAAAGTACACCTTCGTGTATTATCTTACCTCTTAACCAACAAGCTTTCAATTTGAAACCGGGCATGATTCAACTTCTTCCCACATTTCACGGTATGGATTCCGAAAATCCATACATACACATTAAGGACTTTGAAGAGGTATGTAATACTTTTATTGATAGAACATGCACCGAGGAAACTATTCGTCTTAAATTGTTCCCATTCTCTCTAAAGGATAAAGCCAAGCTTTGGCTAAACTCCTTGGGTCCCAGGTCTATAGGTACATGGAGAGAAATGCAAGCTGAATTTTTGAAAAATACTTCCCCACTCATAGGACGACGACCTTTACAACGTCAAATGATGAATTTTTCTTGTAGTCCAAATGAGTCATTTCACCAAGCTTGGGAAAGGTTCAAAGACTTGTTAAATGCATGCCCCCACCATGGTTTTGAGATGTGGAGGTTAGTGAGTTTCTTCTACGACCTCTTACCGAGATTTTAAAAAGCTAGTGTCAACCATGTGTAATGGTGAGTTTTATGACAAAGAACCAAGTGAAGCCTTTGATTTCTTTGATCAATTGGCTTGAAAACACAAAGCAATGGGAGACTTCTCTCCCACTTCATGTTGAGTCTAGAAACACCATTTCTCATTCAAGTGGGAAGTTCCAATTGAAAGAGACCGATGACCTCAATGCTAGATTAGCCTCATTGGTCAGGGAAAGTAGAGTCTCGAGATTAAAAAAGTGCATGTCATGAGTGAACAACAAGAGGAAAGTTGTGTTGTTTGTGAGAGCAAAGGGCATAGGACAACCGAGTGTCCTACCATTCCAGGCCTTCAAGGAAGTGCTATATGGCCAAACTTCGATTCAAGTAATGTTAGAAAGCCATTTTCAAACCAAGTAGGCAATCCCTACTCGAGACCTACAATCCTGGATGGAGGAACCACCCAAATTTTGGATGGAGAAATGAGGGCTCTTCAAGACCTCAAACATTTCAACCTCCACCCCAACCATTTCATGCTCCCACACATAACACATACCAACCACCTCATAAGAGATCCCTAGAGGATACTCTTCAACAATTCATGCAAACACAAGGAGGAATCAACAACCAAGCTTACAAATTTCAAGACCTGACCAATAGGACCTTAGATGACATTCAAGTCAACTAACCAAGTTGACTCAATCACTAAGCATTCAAGAGAAGGGAAAGATTCCAACCAACCAATGCCAAATCCTAGAGGTCGGTACACATGAGTGAATCCTCATCTAGTGAACCTTCAAATCATGAACAAGTCCAAGCCATCACTACCCTTAGAAGTGGAAAGATTGTTGACAAAGCTATAGGTTTTGAGATTCCTAGAGCTATTGTGGAGGAGAAATCTAAGGAAAGTGAAGAGGAAATCAAAACACAAGTGACAAATGAGAGCTTGAGTGACAAAGAATGTGAGATAAATGAGAAAGAGATGAGTGAGAAAGGAGATGATTCAAGAAAAATTGGAGTCAAAGTGAGTGATTTAGAATTTGTTCCTAAAGCACCATTTCCACAAAGGTTAGGGAAACCTAAACATGATCTTATGAACTCGGAAATCTATGAATTGTTCAAACAAGTGAAAGTCAACATTCCACTCCTTGATGCAATTAAACAAGTCCCATCTTATGCAAAGTTCCTCAAGGACTTATGCATAGTCAAAAGGAGATTGAATGTGAAAGAAAGAGCCTTTCTAACCGAACATGCTAGTGCCATCATCCAATTTAAGACCCCCTCCCAAATACAAAGATCCTGGTTGTCCTACCGTTTCATGCATTATTGGAAGTCATAAGATAGACCAAGCTTTGTTGGATTTAGGAGCAAGTGTGAATTTGATACCTACATTGTTTATGAACAGTTAGGTTTAGGAGAAATCAAGCCTACTCGAATCACCCTTCAATTAGCCGATAGGTCAATCAAGATTCCTGTGGGTATTGTTGAAGATGTGTTGGTCCAAGTAGATAAATTCTACTTTCCTGTTGATTTTGTAGTGTTAGACACCGCACCTATTCAAGGTTCTAATGCTCCCATCCCGGGCCATCTTAGGTAGACCTTTCCTAGCTACATCCAATGCTTTAATCAACTGTAGGAATGGGGTGATGAAATTGTCTTTTGGGAACATGACTGTGGAGATGAACATATTCAATGTCTCTAAACAAATTGGTGAACATGAGGACATTAGAGAGGTAGATTTGATCCAAACAGTTTGTCAAGAACACTTTGAGAGAGAGTGGATCAAGGATCCATTGGAGAGAACTTTAATTCATGATGAAAGATTTTGTTCTTTGGAATGTGTTGATGAGGAAGTAAGAGAACTCGAGACTTATTTAGATCCAATGCCTATTATGTCAATAGGTCAATGGACCCCATCGTTTGAGCCTTTGATTTCACCCAAGTGAAAGCCGAGGCATCTCTTGTCCAACCTTATAAACCGTAAAGGAAGCCTTTACCGAGTGATCTTAAGTATGCATTTCTAGGAGGAAGATGAATCATATCCTATTGTGATTTCATCAAAACTTAGCATAGAGCAGAACAAGAACTTTTGAGAGTGGTGAGAAAACACAAAAAAGCAATTGGGTGGACTATTACTGACTTGAAAGGAATTAGCCCTCTTTTATGTACACATAGAATCTATCTTGAAGAAGAGGCTAAAACCGTGAGGCAAATGCAAAGACGATTGAACCCAAACATGAAGGAAGTAGTAAGATGTGAAGTGCTTAAGCTACTTGATGCGGGTATCATTTACCCCATTGCAAACTCAAAATGGGTTAGTCCAACCCAAGTTGTCCCTAAAAAACTGGAGTCACAGTAGTGAAGAATGAAAATAATGAGCTAGTACCAACTAGAATCCAAACTTGGATGGCGTATGTGCATTGATTATCGTAAGTTGAACATGGTGACTAGGAAGGACCATTTTCCGCTTCCATTTTTAGACCAAGTGCTTGAAAGAGTAGCCGGAAGAGCTTTCTATTGTTTTCTTGATGGATACTCGTGTTACAACCAAATTGAGGTTTCTTTAGAAGACCAAGAAAAAACCACTTTCACTTGTCCTTTTGGTACCTATGCTTATAGAAGAATGCCTTTTGGCTTGTGTAATGCACCACCACTTTTCAAAGGTGTATGATGAGTATCTTTAGTGACATGGTGGAAAATTTTTGGAAGTTTTCATGGATGATTTTTCAGTTTATGGGGACTCTTATGAGTTGTGTCTAATGCATTTAGAAAAAGTTCTTGAAAGGTGTGAAGAGAGCAATCTTGTACTCAATTGGGAGAAATGTCATTTTATGGTGACACATGGCATTGTCTTAGGTCACATTGTCTCTTCAAAAGGGATAGAGGTAGATAAGTCAAAGGTTGAAGTCATTCAAAAATTACCTACCCCTCGAACCGTGAAAGATGTGAGATCCTTTTTAGGACACGCTGGTTTTTACCGAAGATTCATTCATTCTTTTAGTACCATTGCCAAACCATTGTGTAACTTGTTGTCACAAGATGTTCAATTTGATTGGACATCAAAATGTCAAGAAGCTTTTGAAAAGCTTAAAGGGTTGTTGACCACTTCACCAATCATGCAAGCTCCGATTGGTCTTTACCATTTGAATCGATGTGTGATGCTAGTGATTTTGCGGTAGAAATTTGTTTTAGGACAAAGAAAAGATAAGAAGCCTCATGTCATTTATTATGCTAGCAAGACTTTGAATGATGCTCAATTGAATTACACTACAACTGAAAAAGAACTTTTAGTCGTAGTATTTGCATTGGACAAGTTTAGGTCTTATTTGGTTGGATCTCTTGTTATTGTTTTCACTGATCATGCAAAGCATTGAAATACTTGCTCACAAAACAAGACGCCAAACCACGTTTGATTCGATGGATCCTCCTACTCCAAGAGTTTAACCTTGAAATTCGAGATAAAAAGGGAGTAGAGAATGTAGTGGGCGATCATTTGTCCCGTCTTTCAAGCTATGAGACCACAATTGATAAATCTCCAATAAATGAATTCTTTCTTTGATGAAAATTTATTTTGTGCAGTGTATTGTTTCCTACATTGGCTCTCCATGGTATGCCGACATAGCAAATTACCTAGCCACAAGTCGATTCCTTCTCATTGGTCTAAACTTGACAAACAAAAATTCTTGCGCAACATGCGTACCTTTTTTGGGATGACCCCTACCTATTTAAATACCTCCCGACCAAATTGTTAGGCGGTGCATCCCCGATCATGAAATTCCAAGTGTAATTAATTTTTGTCATGCATTAGCCTGTGGTGGGCATTTCTCTTCCAAGAAAACCACCGCCAAGATCTTGCAAAGTGTGGTTTTTATTGGCCCACCATGTTCAAAGATGTCCATGCCTTTCGTGTTGCATGTGACCGATGCCAACGACTAGGTAACCTTACTAGGCGTAACATGATGCCCCTAAACCCCATTCTTGTTTTGGAAATATTTGATTGTTGGGGGATTGATTTCATGGGACCTTTTCCAAGTTCATTTGGTTACCAATTCATCCTTGTAGCTGTTGATTATGTGTCTAAATGGGTGGAGGCCATTGCATCTCGAACTAATGACCATCGAGTTGTGGTCAAATTCTTGAAAGAAAATATTTTCTCTCGTTTTGGCATGCCCCGGCTATGATTAGTGATGGGGGTAAGCATTTTTGTAACAAGCCCGTTGGGATTTTGATGAGAAAATATGGTGTAATTCACAAGGTCAAGACCCCCCTATCATCCACAGACTAGTGGCCAAGCCGAGTTGGCAAATAGGGAGATCAAGAACATTCTAGAGAAAACAAATCAATCCAAACCGTAAAGATTGGTCCCTACGACTAGTTGATGCTTTGTGGGCATATCGCACCGCTTATAAGACCTCTTTAGGAATGTCTCCTTATAGGCTAGTTTATGGAAAGCCTTGTCATCTCCTGTTGAGATTGAGCACCGTGCATATTGGGCCATCCGGCAATTCATTGATAATGAAAACGAGGTTGGCAAAAATAGAAAGCTTCAATTGGATGAATTAGATGAGCTGAGAAATGATGCATTTGAAAATGCAAAAATTTCAAAACATAAGATGAAAACCTTGCATGATAAACATATTCTTAGAAAATCCTTTCATGTTGGTCAAAAGGTTCTCTTGTATAATTCACGATTACATCTCTTTCCTGGGAAGTTGAGGACAAAATGGATTGGTCCATTTGTGATTAAATCCATCTCCCGAGCATGGTGCATTTGAGGTAGAAAATCCTAAGAATGGAAATGTTTTCAAAGTAAATGGTCATCGATTGAAACCTTATCTTGAAAACGTTGTGGCTGAAGTTGAGACATTGGATCTTGAAGATCCAATACCATTGTAGTATCAGAAGTAATGAGTTTTTATTTTTATTTTTATTTTTATTTATTTATTTACTTTTTGTTCTTCCATCTCTTATATTTTCTTGTTCATGCATTAGGGACAATGCATTATTTTAAGTTGGGGGGTGTGAGGTTCTTTATTTTCAAAAAAAAAAAACATCAATGTTTTCTTTTAGTTGTGATATGCGGGTAAAAAAAAAAATCAAGCAAGAAGTCGACTCATGTCCAATTCAATCGACATTCATCCTTGAGAACAAAAGGGGAGTAACAGTTTTCTAATCTTTATACTTTTCTTCTCTTTCTTTTTTTACATTGAGGATAATGAAAAACTTAATTTTAGATATTTGATTATGTTGAATGCTTGAGATAACCATGCTTGTTAAAAAAAAAAAAAAAAACTTGCATTCGTATGTGAATGAGACTTGTTTAAGATCAACATTACATTTTTGGATTCATTATTGTGTTGAACATTGCATGCTTTAATTTGGGATAGATAATATCTTATAAAGCAAGATATAGCATACTTTTTTCTTAAGATTATTGAAGTACATCTTTCCTTGTAAAAGTTGTGTGAGTTGTGTGATTATGCATGAAAGATGAGTGTGATGCTTTACTTGTGATCATCCCTTTTGATCTAGTCCTAAACAAGGTTTAAGTAAATAGAGTAATCATTATTACACAAATGTGTACAAAGTTCTATCTACTCCAATGTTTTGAGTTGCTCAAGTAACTAGGGATATTCATCACAAATGTTTATCTTTACGTCAAACGGCGGCTTGAAATATGAGTATGCAAAGCACTTTAAGTTTGTGACTTTGTGAGTAACCGGGTGCATTCATCACAAATGTTTGTATTCGCGTCAAAAGGGAAGTGACCACTTAAAGAAAAAGAATAAATAATATCATCAAAAAAAAAAGAAAAAAAAAAGAAAAAAAAAAAAAAAATATAGATACTTCTCTAGTTTGCTACCTTGTTTGTAGTAGTGAGAAGGGAAGATTACAAGTTGAGTTTTCGCATGAATCAATTATGTTGGTTGCATGATAAATACGATTGAATTTGGAATTTTGTATGGATGTTTGATTTAGAAAATGTGAGTATGCTTATTTTTCTTTATTTGCTATTGTGTACACTAAGTTAAAGATACCAATGTTTGCATGATAGGTCCTTTAAGTGTGATGAGTCAAGCCTAATTATGTTATTATTATTCTTTTTATTTCAAAGGTTTTATGTTTTGTTTTGCTTGAGGACTAGCAAAATCTAAGTTGGGGGGTGTGATTGTGCATCAAAAGTATCATTAAGTCTCTTATTTTACATATGTATTTATTATTTTTATTTGGGTTTTTTATAATAATTGATGTGCTTTTTAGTAATGAAGTTTCTTTTAATGTTTTGATAGGTTTTTGGAGCTTAAATGAATTATTTCAGAAAATTCAACATCGGAATTCGGAACAAAGAATTGAAGAGAAATTTAGTTGAAGATTGAAGAAAATCTTGGTTCAAATAAGTGCTCCAAATTTGCCTCAAAAATCAATTCTATTCCAATTCTAGAAAAGAATATCATATGATCTATTTCAAGCCCAAACTTGCCTTATGTTGTGTGCAAACTTCAACCATCAAACACTTAAGGTTTTAATGTCAATCTTAGCCCAAATAATAGGTACATTTGTATCCTTATTTGATGCTTAAATTCAGCCCCAAATCAGCCCCAAATCAGCCTCCAAATCAGCCCAAGCACCATCCATGATCTTACATGTCCACACAACAAATAACATTTGATTTATTTTGGATAATTCATTAATCCAAGAGGGCAAGCACATGGATGGAAAGCTGGAGGGGACATTGTCACATTATTTTGGGTCAAAAAGAAGAATGAGACAGCTCACAAAGGAGGAAGAAAAACGTGCACCAAAGTGTTCTCCAAGCTGTCCCGATTTGATTTTCCAGAATACCTTTCGGTGTTATGTCCATAACTTTTGACTCAGATGTCCAAATGATCTGTTCTTTAATGATCTGGAAAGATATCAGAATGGCCTATAAATATGTCTCTAATAGCCATCTCCAGGGGAGGCTTCTAAGAGGGTCGAATTGCTGTCCAAAGTTAGAGTCAGATTTGTGTCCGAATTTTTACTGCAATTGTGTTGTGTTCTTCTTTATAGATTTCGGTTCTTTAGATTGTAAAACTTATTATTTCAGTTTGATTTAAGTTATTTCATATTTATTAAAGTGTTATTACATATAATCATGGTTGGCTAATTTCCTTCTTGGATCCAAATCAAGGATGATGGTGGTTGAGGTGAGTTATTTAAGATATGAATGAATCTTAATGTCTATCTTTTCATTTTCTTCATGAATGTTTATTATTGCAAAGAAATTTTAGAAATCATTTAGGTAATGTTATAATCTTGAATTTTTATGCACAAACCTTAGTTTTGGTATAGAGATTGCTTGATTCAATGTCTTACTTAATATGAAAGTACTTGTTCATTCTTAAGCAATAATCAATCTTCATCTTTTTAAACTTCATTGTAATATCTTCCGATCTAATATCACCATCGTTGATATTAGGTTGAGTTATCTTATATATGTTGAAGGAATCACCAATACATCACCATTAAAATTGATTTGGACCAAGACTTACTTTTTCTTGTCATTTAAAATCTATTTACACTTTTTCATCTTTGAAAACAAATCCATCAATTATTTTCAACCAAGTTATTGTTAATTTAATTTCTCTTGAGTTTTTTTTGTTACCTAGCTTAATTTCCAGATCTAGCTCTCTGTGGATATGACCTCGATCTTACCGAGTTAATTGCTACATCGCACACTCGTGCACTTGCGAGTTAAAACAAGCCGAACATAAAAAGCGGTCAAGCACCTTGAATTCACCAATGAAATCATGAGCTAAAACAAAGCCACTCTAGGACTTGAAATGGAATGAGTGGCGGCTCATGTATGGAGTCACGAATTCACGAGGGAGGCATGAAAGCGATAGCAAAAATTGATTCACGTTTGACGGATGGAATCGTCAAACACACTATGCAAGTCTTGCTCCGAAATCGTCAGCGAAACCGAGTCACGTTAGAACGAGAAATCATCTTTGAAACTGAGTCACAGATGACAGATGGAATCGACATCGCATACTAATTCACGATTGATGAACGAAATCAATAGAGAAAACAGAGTCATCGTTGCGCATGGAATCGTCGCCGGAAAGCTGCGTCACTACAGACCGTAAATCGTCATCTAAAACAGAGAATTGTAGCCCTTGAAATCGCCACTTGAAATATGAGTGGCGGCTCACGTATGGAGTCGACGGCGTCACGGAATTCACGAGGGAGGCATGAAAGCGATAGCAAAAAATTGATTCACGTTTGACGGATGGAATCGTCAAACACACTATGCAAGTCTTTGCTCCGAAATCGTCAAAGAAAAATCGAGTCACGGTAGAACGAGAAATCATCTTTGAAACCGAGTCACGGATGACGGATGGAATCGACATCGCATACTAATTCACGGTTGACGAACGAAATCAATAGAGAAAACAGAGTCATCGTTGACGCATGGAATCGTGAGTGAAAACTCGCGTCTCCACGACCGAAATCGTTAGCTAAAACAAAGCCACTGTAGGCCTTGAAATCGCCACTGAAATATGAGTGGCAGCTCATGTATGGAGTCCACGGTGTCACAGAATTCACGAGGGAGGGATGAAAGCGATAGCAAAAATAGATTCACGTTTGACGCATGGAATCGTCAAACACACTATGCAAGTCTTCGATCCGAAATCGTCAGCGAAAACTGAGTCACTGTAGAACGAGAAATCATCTTTGAAACCGAGTCACAGATGACGGATGGAATCGACATCGCATACTAATTCACGGTTGACGAACGAAATCAATAGAGAAAACAGGGTCATCGTTGACGCATGGAATCATCGTGAAAACGGCGTCACTACGACCGAGAAATCGTCAGCTAAAACAGAGTCACTGTAGGCCTTGAAATCGCCCCTGAAATATGAGTGGCAGCTCACGTATGGAGTCGACGGCGTCACAGAATTCACGAGGGAGGCATGACAGCGATAGCAAAAATAGATTCACGTTTGACGCATGGAATCGTCAAACACACTATGCAAGTGCTGATCCAGAAATCGTCAGCAAAAATTGAGTCACTCTAGAACGAGAAATCATCTTTGAAACTGAGTCACGGCTGACGGATGGAATCGACATCGCATACTAATTCACGGTTGACGAACGAAATCAATAGAGAAAACGGAGTCAGCGTTGACGCATGGAATCGTCAGTGAAAACTGCGTCACTACAGACCAGAAATCGTCAGCTAAAACAGAGTCACTGTAGGCCTTGAAATCGCCACTGAAATATGAGTGGCAGCTCATGTATGGAGTCCACGAGGGAGGGATGAAAGCGATAGCAAAAATAGATTCACGTTTGACGCATGGAATCGTCAAACACACTATGCAAGTGCTGATCCAGAAATCGTCAGCAAAAACTAAGTCACGGTAGAACGAGAAATCATCTTTGAAACTGAGTCACGGCTGACGGATGGAATCGACATCGCATACTAATTCACGGTTGACGAACGAAATCAATAGAGAAAACAGAGTCAGCGTTGACGCATGGAATCGTCGGTGAAAGCTGCGTCTCTACGCGACCGAGAAATCGTCGGCTAAAACAAGAGTCACTCGTAGGCCTTGAAATCGCCCGAAATATGAGTGGCAGCTCACGTATGGAGTCGACGGCGTCACAGAATTCACGAGGGAGGCATGAAAGCGATAGCAAAAATAGATTCACGTTTGACGCATGGAATCGTCAAACACACTATGCAAGTGCTGATCCAGAAATCGTCAGCAAAAACTGAGTCACTCTAGAACGAGAAATCATCTTTGAAACTGAGTCACGGCTGACGGATGGAATCGACATCGCATACTAATTCACGGTTGACGAACGAAATCAATAGAGAAAACGGAGTCAGCGTTGACGCATGGAATCGTCACTGAAAACTGCGTCACTACAGACTAGAAATCATCAACTAAAACAGAGACACTGCAGCCCTTGAAATCGCCAATGAAATATGAGTGGCGGCTCACGTATGGAGTCGACGGCGTCACGGAATTCACGAGGGAGGCATGAAAGCGATAGCAAAAAATTGATTCACGTTTGACGGATGGAATCGTCAAACACACTATGCAAGTGTCTTGCTCCGAAATCGTCGGCGAAAACTAAGTCACGGTAGAACGAGAAATCATCTTTGAGACGAGTCACGGGTGACGGATGGAATCGACATCGCATACTAATTCACGGTTGGGGAACAAAATCAATAGAGAAAACGGAGTCATCGTTGACGCATGGAATCGTCAGTGAAAATCGCGCCACACTCGACCGAGAAATCGTCGGCTAAAACGAGACACGCTAGTTAGCCCTTGAAATCGCCACGAAATATGAGTGGCGGCTCACGTATGGAGTCGACGGCGTCACGGAATTCACGAGGGAGGCATGAAAGCGATAGCAAAAAATTGATTCACGTTTGACTAATGGAATCGTCAAACACACTATGCAAGTCTTGCTCCCGAAATCGTCGAAAACCGAGTCACGTAGAACGAGAAATCATCTTTGAAACTGAGTCACGGCTGACGGATGGAATCGACATTGCATAGTAATTCATGGTTAACGAACGAAATCAATAGAGAAAACAGAGTCATCGTTGACGCATGGAATCGTGAGTGAAAACTGCGTCACTACTGACCAGAAATCGTTAGCTAAAACAAAGCCACTCTAGGCCTTGAAATCGCAATCGAAATATGAGTGGCAGCTCATGTATGGAGTCCACGGCGTCACAGAATTCACGAGGGAGGGATGAAAGCGATAGCAAAAATAGATTCACGTTTGACGCATGGAATCGTCAAACACACTATGCCGATGTCGATCCGAAATCGTAAGAAAAGCGAGTCACACTAGAATGAGAAATCATCTTTGACACTGAGTCATGGATGACGGATGGAATCGACATCGCATACTAATTCGAGGTTGAGGAATGAAATCAATAGAGAAAACAGAGTCATCATTGCGCATGGAATCGTCAGTGAAAACGGTGTCACTACAGACCAGAAATCGTCAGCTAAAATAGAGACACTGTAGCCCTTGAATTCGCCACGAAATATGAGTGGCAGCTCACGTATGGAGTCGACGGCGTCACAGAATTCACGAGGGAGGCATGTAAGCTATAGCAAAAAATTGATTCACGTTTGACGGATGGAATCGTCAAACACACTATGCAAGTGCTTGCTCCGAAATCGTCGAAAAAACTGAGTCACTGTAGAACGAGAAATCATCTTTGAAACTGAGTCACGGCTGACGGATGGAATCGACATCGCATAGTAATTCACGGTTAACGAACGAAATCAATAGAGAAAACAGAGTCATCGTTGACGCATGGAATCGTGAGTGAAAACTGCATCACTACTGACCAGAAATCGTTAGCTAAAACAAAGCCACTCTAGGACTTGAAATCGCAACTGAAATATGAGTGGCAGCTCATGTATGGAGTCCACGGCGTCACAGAATTCACGAGGGAGGGATGAAAGCGATAGCAAAAATAGATTCACGTTT